>JAAAPX010000133.1:0-89334 GCA_012656285.1 Aspergillus fumigatiaffinis
GGTTCGGTGGGGGAAGAGCGATTTGGGGAGTTTCGGTTGTGTTTCTGATTCCTGTGGGCGAGGATCTGACATGGTGATAGTCGTATACTGCGTCTAAGTCGGTTTAGGTGAGATATATGATATGGTCTCGGTGGTGCACTGGAGATTGCGGAGGATGGCGGAGGAGAAACTGGATAGCTCGATTGAGAGGCTACCCGTTAGAACAGCTTGCTAACGAAACTATGGACAATAAGCGTAGGGCTAAGAAAAGAAGGCATATATCTGCAAACCAGCGTTAAAGCAAAGGCAAAAAGTAAAGATAGAAAGCAGCTGCAATGCTGGATGGAAGCTCGGGGATATTTCTATATCGGCTTTGTCAGCACAGTTGCGCCGATAGTCTAATCTAGATAGAGCTCGGCGCGACGATAACATCCGGCAGGGATACTCTGACGTATACACTAGTGCTTGATTAGTGCTGTGCATAGATGATTATTGATTTTTAGGTGCGCTCAAAGCTTCAACACCATTCAATTCATCTGGGCTCCTAGCAGTCATCCTTATACGTCCATACTGGTTCGCGCTCCCGATTCATTTTCATCGTCGCGTTGAAATCGCGTCGCACCGCCGCTGGCTGCCCGCTATCATCTGTCCCGGTGAAGTTGTGACGAACTCATTCAAAACGAAAATAAAGGAACTCGGGAAGGCAAACGGAATGGCACCTCGGTATGCCGTGTCGGACTCGGACGACGATTCCGACTCGAGTCAATTAGCGGCACCTTCAAAACCCTCCGATGATGCTCTCGAAAAAGCCCTACGCGACGCGGTCGCGAAGATCTACCAGTCAGGGAAAATGGAAGAATTGACTGTCAAGAGAGTGCGATTGGCGGCAGAGAGGGTACTTGAATTAGAGGAAGGGTTCTTCAAGGGGGATAGCGCGTGGAAATCGAAAAGTGATCAGGTTATCAAGGACGAAGCGGTATGTCATTGGTATCCTGTCTGACTGTTCTAGAGGACCAATGCTCAGGCAAGCCACTTATACTCGATAGGAGGTGCAAGACAGGCTCGCACAAGAACCAGCACAGGAGCAAGAAGAAGCCGAAGAAGATGAAGAAGATATTATCTTGCCTCCCCAAAAGACCTCGAAACCTACCAAACGCGCAAAACCTACAAGTACCCCTACGTCAAGGAAACGCAGAAAGACAGAAACCCCAGAGCCCAAAGTCTCGGACGACGAGGAAACCGGGGCGTCCAGCGACAGCGAGGACGAGGTTAAGAACGTTCCCGGAAGACGGTCAAAAACTGAATCAGAAAGGGCCGACTCGGCTGATGCAGCCGAGCAAGCCGCCGATACTGAGAAGGTCGATTCGGAGAGTGAAATGTCAGTTGTCCTCGATGAGGAGCCCAAACCCAGCCGCAAACGAGGGAAAAGCTCAGAGAGCACGTCGGCGAAAGGGAAAAAGAAGGCGCCTACCAAATCAAAGGACGCTAGTCTTGATCCCAACGAAGCCGAAATCAAGCGGTTGCAAGGATGGCTGGTCAAATGTGGTATTCGCAAGGTGTGGTCTCGAGAGCTGGCTCCGTATGACACACCGAAAGCGAAGATCAAGCATCTCAAGGACATGTTGAAGGATGCGGGAATGGACGGGCGCTACTCCCTAGAAAAGGCCAAGCAAATCAAAGAGAAGCGAGAATTTGAAGCTGACCTCGCCATGATCAAAGAGGGTGAAAAGCACTGGGGCCGGAGGAGCGTGGAGGAGGAAAGTGACAGCTCTCGCCCTCGACGGAGACTCAATCGGGGTCGACAGACTCTGGCCTTCTTAGAAAGTGAAGGGGAAGAGACTGATTGATGGGTCTTAGTGAAGTAATGATAATGATGTCTAGCTATATAATTTCGGCATGCCCCTATTAATGATGGTAACGCACTGAACATCCATATCTGCTTTCTTCACGAGAAGGCGCTCTGGAAGAAAGTCTCACTTTCTTACACTCTTGGTCTTATCAAGTCCGTCATAATTGTCGATTATAAGGGTGTATATCCTTTCTGATTAGCCACACGTATAAATTTCTTCTACCTATTTCTTCAACCTGCAGTGTCAACAGCTTTTGACTGCCTCAAACGTAGAAATATGCGTGTTGATTTTTATGTTTCGGTCAAGCATGATGCCTTCTATCAATGATTAACAAGTTGGATATCATACTTATTACTATTTCTACAGGCAGCAGATATAGAACTAAAACCTCACTTTGAAAACCAGAGCCTGGCTGTCGAGGTTGTAGCCAGATTCATCGGCGTACTTGAACCGGCCAAAATTCATGCGTCCTATACGAGGGATAGTCAGCATGTTGTGCTCGAGGAAGGAACCTATCAAGCCACCTACCATCCTGTGTGATAAAATCATTATCACTGAAGCTGAAGAGGAAATATTCCCTCGCCTTCTTGGAATGCTTATCCTTGTGCCCGTGCGGGTCGACCGGCACAAGAGCCAGACTCTCCCACTTCTCATTCAAAAGACCAGCGTCCTGCGCACCACCGTTGTGAAGGCCGAATTTGGCTAGTTCCGAATCCACGTTGAAGTCCAAGAAAGGGCAGTAGTCCGCCGGGGTGATGCTCGAGTCCAGAACACCCTTTGAGCTGGCGATGGATCCGTCCGCGGCGTCATACGTACCCTTCAGATCAGTCGTAGAATCGGAAATGGAGACGACATCCGCATGCCGGTAGACGGAGAGGGACTCGGACTGCCCGTGTCCGAAGCCGGAATCGCGCGAGAGAACAAGGAAGTCGCCGGTGGGAAGCTGGTGGATCTCCGACTGTGAGGCCACCTTTGCCGCGTCCGATGGATCCTTTTCCGTGTAATCGTTGTACTTGGGTAGGAGTACGGCATACTCGTGCTTGTATTTCGGTGTGCCCGAGGAGATGTCGTACTCCAGCAGCCGCGCGGGTTGGCGGTTCTTCTTCTTTGGGCCGCCTTCCTGGTTCAGCGCTGACTGGATCATGGTGTACAGTGTCTTGCCGTCCGGGGAAATAGTAAGAGCTTCGAAGCCCTGGTTATTGTTGCGGCCTGACTTGGGATCCTCGGGCACGGGCATCTGATTGGGGGCATAGAGGGGCGGACTGGCGGCGCTGAAGCTGATCGTGCCGTTGCGACGGGGGAGATAGGCCTGCGGCGGTTGCAGGGCTAGCACCATCTTGCCGTGCTTGTTGAATTTATAGACGTAGGGGCCGTACTCGTCAGAGATCCAGAAGAAGCCATCCTTGTCAAGGACGAGCCCCTCGGCGTCGATCGTGATCCTCTTTCCTCCCTTGCCTGCGCCGCCGAAGCCATCGCCGATGTATGTGGCTGCGGGGAGAGGGGGGAAGCCGCGGTACGAGGCAGAGCCAGTGGCGTCTGCATCGAGACCTGTGGTGGGCTCGCCATCAGGACCGGTCAGAAGAATGGTGTCGAGGTACTTCAGCTGCAGATTCGGCTTCGATGGATTTTCAGCGGATGCACCTGGTGCCAGCTTGAACGAGATCGCCAGCTTGTGGATACGCGACTGGAAATTGAGCGTTCCGTTGGTGTTCCTGAAATCGAAGTTAATCAGACCCAATTCAAGGCTTCAATGGCCATGGTATAAGCGTAACTTACCAGCCACGATCAGGCAAGCAGTAGATGATGCCAGAGTACGAATCACGGCCTGTCTTGCGCCAGGAGTCTTGATCGATAGCAATAGCGCTGCCAATGCCTCCTAACGTGTCACCATACTTATCAACCGCATTGGACGGAATGAATCCGTATCCTGCAAGCCCGGTATACTCGTAGCTTGTGCCGCCACAGGTTGTCTGATTCACGACACTGGACGAGTTGTGCCGAGTAAGAGCGCCAGCTGTGGCGGCGGCTGTCAATGGCAGCACACTTACCAATGGACTCAATTTCATGATGCTGTCTGCAACTTAAGATTATCTCTTGACATCCTCGACTGGGGAGGAGAACGCAGTCGACTTTATATGCCTCATGGTTGACCTTGGCACTTGAGGAGCGTCCCAATCAAAGCAAACGCTGCGGAAGGTGCCTTGCATTATGTATCTCCGTCGAATGAACGATGATAATCCTAATGGAATCGCTTAGCGGTATCTATCTAGACATCCGTTCCTCGTGGTGTTAGCAGGGAAATGACAGCTTGCGTTGAACGTGGTGAAGATCGTCAATCCCATTCGCTCTCTGATACGGAGTATAAAGCCCGATGTTCTTGGCCGCAGGAAACCCGGCCCCCACCCGGCATTAGCTACCTAGGCAATAGTCTACTCCTTTAAGGAACTGAGTAGATATCAGGGTAAATTTCGGGAATGGATGTCTGGATTCGAAATCTCCTCCATCTAGATGCTCCTTGACATCCTGGTATAAGCAAGATAGGATATATTACTTTCGAGGGATCTCTTTGATTGCTGTGACGGAGGACTTCTCACATAGCTGTTCCAGTTGGGACTCTTTTCTGATAGCAATTCCGTCCGTTCAATACACCGCATAAGAATTACTGGACAATAGGAGATAGCTCAAAGTTCGTACATTGAACAGCCGCAATCTGACGCTGCGTAAACCGTAGAGTCGTCGGCGTTTCCGGAGGCGTAGGTAGAGCCGTTCGATTGCCATCTTCTGCAGCTCGTGCTTAGAGCAGTTGATGGAAGCTCATTTGCACCATTGAACATCTCCTGACAGGACTATCATCAAAAAGACAAATGACATCAAGTTCAGCATTACTACATTGAGTTTCTTGTCTGTTATGTCCGGAATCATAATCCGAAGCTTCATCTCGAAGCACCTATTGTACACCAGTAGCCGGGTTCTACGCGTTCCAGGTAGTTGGCACCTTGGGATAGTTCTTCGCATCCAGTCCTAGGTCTTCATAAACAGTTTCGTCGCCTGTGTGCGGGTCAGCGACGTAGCAAAGCATAGCATGGGATTACTGACCTTTCAGAGATTCGATTCTCTCCTCGTTTTCTTGCTCCAGCTTTTCCAACTCCTCTCCCGGCTGCTCTTCATGTTCCTCCTTCTTATCAGGCTCTGCTGTAGCTGCCTTTCCAAGCTCGTCGGTCGCCTCCCCGATCATGAGGAACTGCGCATTGGGATAGTCGATGAACTCAGGCTCCAAGGGAGCCCATCTATAGTCTCCGAACTTCTGGCGGACGCTGCAATAAAGCAGTCAGTTTCCATGCCATCGTGGCACGATCATCGACTCACCTTTCGGGATACTCAGGGTCTTTGGGAAGCTGTGCGAAGGACGGGCCAGGATATTTGGGGTTCTTCGACTGAAGAATGAAACTGCCCTTGCTATGAAGGCCAAAGTCCTCTTGAATTGAGCCCATTTCTTGCGGAATAGTCAGAATGTAGGCTAGGTGAGAGGCACGCTTTCCAGAGGTTATGGCGTAGACTCCTTCCGCATAGGGTCGCGCTTCTTGAACGGCGCGTTCTCCTCGAGTCGATGTTTCATATTTCTCACCCACCATAAAGCTGTCGTGGAGATCTTTCATAGATATTCCGGCTTTCTCCACGAATCCCATGTCTCTTTCCTTACCCGAAGTAGGGAACTTCTTCTTTGGCAGAATCATCAAGCGACAGCGTGCGTCGGCTGCAACCGTGCCTTGGTTGGCGTCCAACACTGCACCCAGAGGAGTCGGACGTAGAACAAAGAAACTTCGGGCAACATCCTTCACACTGTGTGGATCCTCAACATTGACTCGAGGGCGGAAGAAGAAGTATATGATTCCCTTTTCGAGAATGTTGGAAGGTACAATGTTTTCTCGTTCTTGCGACTTCCTGACTCCGGCCTCAACCCCTTCCTTTGCCGGCGCTTCAGCAGGCTTCTCTTCTGGTTCTGCGGGTAGTTACTGTTAGCGTTGGCCAAGTATCTCCGCAGATTTTATTACCTTTGGCGGCCTTCTCTTCCTCACGAGGTTCTGGGGCAGCCTCTTCCTTTGCGCCTTCTTTGGGCTCTTGTTCTGGTTTCTCTGCTCGCTCTTCAGGCTGTTCACTGAGCCCTGGTCGCTGTTAGCTTGACACGACGTAAGAAATTCCATCAATGTGGTCATACGTCTTGTGGCTTTTTCCTGTTCCTCCTTCTCGTCCTTTTCGCCGGGTCCGGGGACTGCTTCCTCCTTCCCCTGCTCTTTCGGTTCTGGCCGGTCTTTCTCTTCGTGCTTCTGCTGCTCCTCCTTCTCTTCTTTCTCGTGCTCTGGCTCGCGATCGACTTTCTTTCCCCTCTTTGGTTCCGGTCCCTTTTCGGTGGGTTCCTTGCGCTTCGCTCCGGCAGTCTTCTTTGGTTTGATATCGCTGGTGCTAGTGATGGCCTCCTTCGCTTTCTGAGCGGCCTGACGTGACGATGTTCTAGTGGGCATTGTGAGAGGATTGTGTTTGCTCGCGGTGGAGAATTGGGCCAATTGCGCGGATCCGAGATGTTTCGATTAATGCGACAGATTTGCGAGCGATTAAAGCGTACGACAAGCAGAGCAAAGGTGAGAAGCGACTACGACATCAGCCGCCCCAGTCGGGGTGAGTGACCGCAATGAGAACTGCCTGACGTCATAGAATGTTCCTCAGCCTCTTCCGGATTAGGGTGCGATTAGAACAGGCTATCATCACGTGATCATGATACGACTGGATGGCCAACATCACGCCGATTCAAGGCACTCTAGAATAGTATGCATCTTATGTATAAATCAATCTATGTCCATTTCATCACTAACGTTAGGTTTAGTGCTCGGACTTGCCCCGCTTGCATCCGTGGATTGGGGACTCAGACTAAGGCTTGCAGGGGAATCGGTTTCAGTCGAGCTGCGCGGTGAGAGAGTTTTTTGGCCTTCTTTGGGGCGCATGCTTCGTCGTCGTAATCTCTTTGGGCTCGCACCAGGTCCCTCGTACTGGATATCGGGAGCTGCCTCATGGAGTTGTCGTCGACCAGGCGCGGAATTTCCTGCGCCGAAGGTGGGTGTTTTCCTCTTCCTTCCTCTCTTGTGGCTCGGACGGCGCCGCAAGTCAGGATGATCCGAGTCGCAGTGCAGATCTTGCATTGAATCCACCAATTCCCCTTGCCACGAGTCGGCATCATTTGGAGCGGGCGAAATGGCTAATCTAGGGACGTGCCTGGGAGCTTCTTCCTCTGGTTCCTCAATAGCGTACGGTTTCACCACCTCAATATCGCCATCATATCCAGAGTCTCGAGAAGAAATATCCTCAGCATACACGTCTTCTGAAGCTGCAGAGTTGCTTGGTTTGGTAGTGCTAGTCGAGCTTGAATGGCTGAATGCTTCATAACCCTCCGGACTTCTTTGTTCGTTGGCGGGCATTTTGAATTAAGCCGACCTTGGGATGAGAATGTCGGGGATGAAGAGTGTCCTTCTCATGTCCCAACATAAAGACATCGATATTGATCTCCAAGCCTCAATCCATAGAATCCCAGACAAAAATGGGCAGAATACGGGTTAATTAGAACCCTTGGAGAATGATCATGACATAATTGAGGCCGTGAGATACCCGAGAGCTTCGACCAGTTGTTGATAGTAGCTAAGTAGCCAACTTGAATTGCGGAGCGAGACTCCACTCATTATCAGATTTCCACTTTTACTTCCGGCGCTGATTGGCTGGTGGGGGCAGCCGTCTCGCATTTACATCTTATGGCCGACATATTTTGAATGCCTTGAAAAATCAGGCCCAAATATGCCGTTCTCTACAGTCATCGATTAGCAGGGAATAATAGCTACCTAGCATAGCGATTCATTTGCTCTAAGTTAGATCATACGTTTAAATCCAGCCTAGTAAAGTGGTAAGGTGCATTCAAAGGGTCACTTTGTTTTGGAGAGGCACGATCAGCATGCTTAGGCCATGATCATGCCTGAAGCTGTTCCTAATTTCGAGAAACAAGCAGATTTAACGAGAGTTGTATAGAATAATTCATCAAATTGACTGCTAACTGGGAGTGACATATACTACTCAAAGTAAATAACGCCTATTCTCCATTGCAAAGTATGTCAAAACTCGAAGCACCATAGTCATTGACAACCACGAAGAACCCAAGGAACGGCTCCGGAGTAAAATTGGGCTGGGGGACACTGAACAATGCCGATAGCTCTCCGAGAAATGCTTTGCATCGCATGAGTAACCGTGCATCCGTAGAGGAAAACACATTTAATCTTTCACAATCTTGATTGCGCGTAGTATGTCTTCGAGTGACCATCCAGGGCCACCGGGCACAATCTCAGCCCACACTTCTTCTGGAATCGACTCCTCAGGACTTAGCAAGCTCCAGTTCGGGCTTGGTTCCGGCCTGATCCATTTGAAGTCCTCAACTTGGCTCCAGCGGTCTTCATCATCCGGACGATCGTGGTCCAGAGCCTGTGTACATGAGTATATGTATTGAAATAGTCTTTAGCAGAGAGAGGTCACTTACATATGCTCTGGGGATTCTGCCAAACCGGACGTCGGTGCAATCTTCAATGATTGGATTGCTGGAGCTGCTCAGGTACACGTCCACGCCAGTACAATTGTGCATGCGGAATTGCCGACACGACACCACAATCACACTATTTTTAACTCCAGTTATATGTGCCGGCCCGTCAATTTGGCCACAGATCAATAAGCTCTCGTTGACATCCTTGACAGTGAGACTGGCATACGGCTTGCCGTTTGCAGTCGGTATGGACATATCAACGACGCAATGGTCCAAAGATGTGATAGATGCAGGTACAGCCGCTGTCGAGCCTGATGCGGGAAGCATAATATGGAGACCATAATGATCGTTTACGGAGACAGAGGACACAGCTGTGGCCGCGAAAGCCTTACCCTTATGGGAGTCTCCTTTGGATTTCGATTCAGTTTCACTGATACCAACAGAAAAGGCCGGAACCGACGTCGGTGCGATTTCTGGCCGATGTGACTGAAGGAAATCTGGTTCGTACAAAGGTGTAGATGGGTAATTCGGCGTCTGCCCAGCGGAGGAATCGACCGAGGATGCTCCTGGGGAGCGGTAGCCGGGTAGACCCCCGTGGCCTTGGGCAACTAGTTCGGCCGCATCTGATAGCGAGACAGCCGATGCATTCTTCTTTGTCTTGAAGGTAAATTTGGGGCGAGGCTCAAACGCAGAGCGTGTCTCGGCAAGCTTGTCCTGAAGCGCTTTGATGGCCTGAAAAGACACCACTATCAACCAGGTACACACCAACGCTATGACGGTCATTGACCTACCTCTGCATACACACGTTGATCATAGGTCGGAATATAGCTTGCTGCATCCTTAACCTCATTAGACAATCTTGCAATTCCAGCCAGGCAATGGTCGGTTGCATCCGTCCGTTCTCCTCCTATGAGGGACGTGTCTGCCAGGCGGTCCATCTCTTCTTGAAGAGCTACAGGGCGGTACTTCGATGTCAGATTATTCTACTAACAGACACCAAACGACAATACCACGAAGACATACCGGTAATCTCATGTTGGAAGTAACGGAAGAATCGTTCCTTCAACGGGATCTCCGATTTCAGTACGGTCTGGTTCTCGGCCTGCGATGGCCGCCGTGATGGATCGAACGCGAAGGCAGGCTGCGACATTGCTGTTAGAGTGATGAACAATTGAGAGCAAGGTGATGTGGCGAAGATATCATGTGTCGCCGGCTTCTCGGGAATCTAAAGGTCGTGTGCGAGTGCCGGGGATGTAGTGATGACGTCGACGCCGAAATGCCAACGTAAAGTCAGTTTACGTGCACACGACTCGGCAACTTAACAAATGCTCCAGGTAGGATTTGGCGGCCGTTAAGAAAGCAATGGACGGGACATGAGATTGCAATAAGGTACCATCTACCTATGCCTTAGAACAAGGATAAGTCAAGTATTAGTCCAAAGGCCCAGTTACACCAATGAAGTGGGAGGGGCAATTGAGTGTCGCATGCTCTGATCTAGAGAGGTATTGTCTGATGCTATGCTGATGGCTCGATGGCCAGACTCGCAGATACTCTCTCTAACATGTTTGCTCACCTATAATCCCAAGTTAAAATTTCAGCTCTGAACGCTCCGACATTAAGTGCTGAGTGCTCTGTCGTCCAGAAGCAACCCTCCACAGCTACAGTAGCTCATCATATGCTAGGGTGACGTCGATCACCACTCAGCAGTCTCCGGAACTCGGAGAATTTCGCACTCCGGGAAAGCTACTCCCCTTATAGCCATTTGTGGTATGGTCTAGGTCTGTTGTTCCGTGTGGCCACCACCTGACTTTCCTCTTTGAGCGACTGTCAACATCTCCTTCTCTATACTCCGTACATACAGCAGAGTTTTTTGACGGGCTCTATCACTAACTAATTGCAAGATCATTGATTTTTATACTGCGGGGGGGGGCAACTTCTGCGATATTTTTGGTGCATCTATATATATGTTCCTATAAAGCTATTGGCTAATTCCAGACTACCACCACTTTGCGTTGACTGCACCGCCCAACTTACATACTGTTATATCCCTGGCAGTTCCGCCATGTCAGGTCTTCGAATAGGTGCCATTGCATCCATCTCCACTGCTGACTGATTTGAAAGCGATGAGTTCTGTCTTCGCTGTGCTGGAAAATTCCCAGCTGGGACCCGTTCCACAACTAGACGGTCAAAGTCCGGGCGGAGGTCAAAATCATTAATTACCTCGGCACCCTCAATGTACCTGATTGCTCTGAGTGATAATTTACCGTCCTTGGCCCAAAAGGCAAGGATCTCATTTTCCTGTGGGAAGGACAGTGTCAAATTCCCAGGCTTGAAAGCAGCGAGGCTTATCTTGGCCGACGCTTTCTTTAGTGGATATGGAGTGAGGACAGTATTGGCCTTGCACTCGCACATATAGATCTCACCGGCACCGTTTGCCATGGCGAACCGTGTTCCTGAAGGCGATTGTGCTGCATGAACGATCCTGATGCTGAGCGGATCGCTGACGATGTTCGGGTCAGCAAGAGAGACTAGCATCGGAGACTCTCTTCCCAAGAATGCTGTCATTATGACAGCAAAATGGAAGCTGTCGTAGAAAACACACGTGAGGTCTCCATCATTTGCCATCCACTTCAGAAATTAGCACCAAACCAGCGACTTCGCTCAAGTGATATTACTTACTGATGGAAGTTTGAACGATCTTGACTTGTCAGGTGTGATTATCCATTGTCCAGCATTCCAGCCCCAGACGTCAACATAAGCGCAATGGTCACCCAGGTGCGTTGCTACAACAAAGTGCTTTCCATCGACGGAGAATTGAATCTTTCGCTCAATAACTGCCTTTGGTCTGGTTCGGTTGTTGGCGTATTGTCCATCCCTTGAAGGAGTTGCCGCTCCGGATGGCGGCTCTTCTCCCAGCAACGGGTATCGATCAAAGTGCTCGCCCAAGGGAACTCTCCGTATAGCTCCTGCACCGATCTCATACACTCGGACCTCTTCCCTGATAGTGAAGGCGACAAACCTGTCGTTACGTGACATAGTCAAACATATAGAGGGGATGGACCGATTCTGGAGTCCAGACTCAATCGTCAGGTACGCATCAGCGATGGTACCAGTGCTGTCGAATATTAGCAGCTCGAGGTGCTAGAAACATGTTAGCAAACCCCAGAAAAAAAAGTCAACAGAATCAACAGGCAAAATTGAGATGTGAATACCTCTCCAACAGCGGCGATCACAGCGCAACGTCTGTCTCCCGCTGCAGCATATTGAACCCCAGACACGTCGTATCTGTGACCCTTGCTCCTCTGCCCTTCCATGATTGAAAGCTCAAACCGCATGACCCAGCTGGTACCCGCTCCCCATAGGAGCAGAGTTCGTCCTGTCGCGGAAAAGCAGGACCGTGGCTGCCGCGGTAACTTCTGCTTGGTGGAGGCTTTTCTAAATAGTGACGCCCCGCTTGGGAAAGGTATCTTCACGCTTTTGAGCTCCCTAGAAAGACTCCTGGTGCCCTGTCTTTCGCGCAATTGATCAGAAGAGGCATGCGATGAAAGCGGACTAATCAGCTCCGTGACAGACGTATTCGAATGCTTTGTCATAAGATCAGAGAAGCCGAGGGTGCGTGTTATGGGCGAAACAGGACTTCTGGGAAATTCACTAGGGTCTAAGCTGGTAGTGTGGCTGGTCGAACTTGACTGCGATGTTGTATCTCTGGAAGCAGAATCTGCTACAGAATACCGTCTATTGCGGTTTGACTCGGATACATCTTGCAATCCAGTTTGTCCTAGCGGTTTGATCATGCGAGCGTGCTGAATTCGGATATCTCCAGGGCATAAGGGACAGGAAATGTTCAGCGTGAGAAACTCTGGGTTCTCCTGCAAATGCTGGTGAAAAAGTTAATTGGGAAGGAAATGGTAAACTCATTTAGCGAGTCCACATTCGCATAGCCTGGTGTAAATGCGGCTGAGAAACGTGAAATATCATACCTCATAGAGTGTGTCGCGGCTGGTCAACTGCTCTTCGAGGAGGGCTTTGGGAACCATGTGAACTGCAGGGCAGTCAACAGCGTATAGAATGCTGGTCCGCTTGTCCCGGCTTTGAGGCTGAGCCGCAGGATCCGGCAACGAAGCATTCTGAAGCCACTGTGTCAAATGACGCTGGTAATCCTGGGAGATCGACTCCAGCTCCCCATTGCAGTCCCACATCTGAACTCGGCGATTGATGAGCCATCTCACAAGAAGCCCCAGAGAGTCTTCCAGAACGCCTCTAATGCGTAAAAGGCGCGTCCAGCTGTCTCTGATGCGCCGGGTTTGTAGCGGCGGCTGTCCCTCAGCGTTATGGCTCAATATGAGAGTTGCAAGGACCTGAAGAGGTGGCGCCGAAAATTCATCATCGAATGCTGCCATTACAGTCCTCACCAGCTTTTTTCGCGTCTCTTGAGCTTGCGCAAAGGCCTCTTCCACCTTGCTTGCCGCGGCATTGGAATATCCTTGTTCTTGTGAGATACGGCGACGATCAACATGACACTGGATAAGCGCAAACTCGGCGGCGCTTATGATATCGAACAGAGTACAAAACGAGGTTAGATAATCCGTCTTGTTTGCGACAATACCCGTCAACAGATCTGTCATAAGGGTCCCCGGGGCTATTGAAAAGGGATACTGTCGTCAAATCAGCCTAGTATCACCAGCAATGAGAATGGGGACACTAACGAGTCCTGACGCGAAAGATGGAAGAGATGTATTATTGGAGACCAGCAGAGCGCTCTGCTTCTTTGACAGCTCTGGAGAACCAATCTGATCTATCGCTCGTGGTAATAGGTCCATGATCAGATAGCTTTCCGCACTGGATAAATCGGGATGGTGCCATGCTGCCCTCATCGCCCTCTCCAGGTTGAATCTCAGATCGGGTGGAACGGCGTCACCACGCAACAGGAGCAGTCGGACCCCGCCAAGCAGAACTTGCGCGATGAAATGACGATGCCGAGCAAAGTCGGGAGGCGCCGGGGTATTAGACGGGAATAAGTCTGACTTGACCCGGATCAGGTACATAAGGGTTGAGAAAATCGCTTCCGAAGGCAAGAGGTACGGCAAAAAGTAAGGATGACAATCGTGCACATTGGTCAAGCCTTGCAGATAAGCTCGCTGTAAATCGAAAATGGCCTTGATCCAAAGCACAGGTCGTATAAGCGGTTCGATTCGAGAGGCATCATCTTGCATCTGGAATACAGCCAGCTCTGCCGCATGTTCGCCGATGATCTCCCGTAGAATGTTGCCTACATCACGACGACCGAGTTGTTCCCACACAGCTGCCACGAGCGGATGCGACATGGAGAAGGCGGGGTTGACAGTCCTGCGGGACTTGAATGCTAGAGGGATTTATCGCATCTAAAGCGCTTTCATCGACGGTTTTCTCACTTGGAACGAGGTCAATAACCCTGTTGTTGATGGAAAGCTGCCATGAATTTATTGAGTAGATTGAGATGGAGAAAATGCGATTGCTAGCATCTTGACAGGCGATGACAGCAAACAGAGGCCAATGTTATCCTGTGCAAGGTCTGGAGGGGCGTTTGCTGAAGCGTTTTGTTTCCCGCTGATGCGAGGCTGCGTTGGTGTCTTACACTGCCGATATTGCCTGGCCAGTCAGAATCCCTGCTGTTTGCGCTGGGGAATCTTCTGCATCGCGTATCACAGCCAACCAGAAGTATTCGCTTCAATTGCCGGATGATGATCGGCGCCCTCTCGAATCTGTTGTTAATCTCAAGGTCGCTCAGTTTGACGTGGCACAAATGGCAGGGAAGGACGAAGTTATTCTCTGTCTACAGAGATGCAGATAAGAAACTAGACGGTTGCATTATTGACAGATAGAGGAATTCCCGATCCGAATTGAGGAACTTTACTGAGAATGGAGCCACGCTTGTAGAGTTCACAATCTCAGCCCAATGAGGCGAAGTCGCTCAGCAAATGAGGGGTTGAGAAAGGCTTGATGTTGTTGAAGCCGTCTAAGAATACGCCACGAAGTCTTACAGGACCACCCAGGTATCAATCAATCGGCTTAGGAACCCAGATTGCACTACGGCAAGTATTCTCATCCTGCCGAAAATATATATACCTATCCTTCGAAGCCCCGCATATCATGAGTACTACAGTAGACGTCCGTCTCAACGACTTGAAGAGCTGCGTCATACTCTAACACATAGTTACTCAATAGGGTCTAGCATCACCCTCCCAGCAACAGCATCAACCCTCTTCACCCGATTCTCTCTATGTGTTACAGTCACCGAATACAGCCGAAATTGCGCTGCACCATCGTCCGCTGTTCTATATCAAGGTTAAGCTTTGGTTGGATCATCCAGACGGAAAATATGCTTACATTCTGCTTCAGACAAAGACCTGCATTCCTCCCGGCCTTGATTTAACCTGAATTCTCCGTAGTCTCTGACCAATTAAGTGTGATTCCCGCTGGGATTGAATGAACGTGCACCATGTCGCCAGGACAGATGTTAGGCTTCAGACCATTGACGACGCGTCGATGCCAGAGTATATTCACCTGGTATACGTAGGGAGATATGAAGCTGTTCTTTCAAAGACTATTGCTATGGTTTATATCCAGCCTTGTGCCTCTACATAAACCTTGCTGACAGGTGTAGGCCGTAGGGTAATGAGAAGGAAGATCTGTTGCGTCCACTGCCAATGACCCGATGGCCAAATACCGACTTCCTGTCACTTCACCATCTCTCCAAGGAGATAAGTGAATGTGCAGGAGGCTGGTTTCTCAGATACTTGAACCAGGTATCTACATAGTTGCTGGTGGTGCTTTTTGATAGGTGGGCGATCATCTGCCAAATTGAGCCTAGCGGAATAAACAGGCCCACTTGGTCATGAAACAAGAAAAGCATAATCCACTTAAACCGCGGCTCAGTCATCCTTTTGATGGACTATGACTGGCTGGAACCTGATCATCCCTTGGTTCCCAATTGCCCGATTTGGTCAACCATAGAAAGCTCCATACCTAGGGATGAGAATGAGAAGCTTATGCCGCTACCCGGCATCGATACACTGCCCTGAACTTAATGGCATCAAGTGTCAGGCCCTCAAACGCCCGAGCTCTGACGATGGCGTTCTCAGCTCCAGACTAAGTAAGTCCTTCAAGCTTTCTACTCTCATGTCTGGTTATCTGGACGAAGATATCAGTCTTCGCACCCCACTAAGTCACAGGTCAACGCAGGGTCTTCTCCAGGGAAGGCATAGACTGACAATCGTGCTTCTGCAGCCATTCTGCTCCTGCAAATACTGGCCAACAAGACAAGTAGTCACATCCCTGTATTGGTGACGTGATGGCTGGACTTTGGCATGCGCCTTTTCCCCTGGGACCCCTGAAATGAGCGATTGGCCGTCGACAGCTCACCAAGTCGTACAGTATAAGTATGTACTGTGTACACAAATGAGTTTGCGCCTCGCGTGTACATGTACCGAGTGCCACGGTTCCAGGACGACCCTTATATTGGTCACTTGCAGCCATTGTTTATCTGCTAATCCGCGGGAGACGCGGATACTGACTTCCCACATCTTCTAAGTGACATATAAAACAAAGCTCGCCGTTTGCTTACTGCCGTGTGTCTCTTCACTGTATTGCCATCTAGATACGCGATTCCCTGTCGTGTAGCTCACATGGCTCCATTCGCGTTCCTGATAGGGATACTATGCCTCTGTATTTGCTGCATTGGTCTTGGTGCAGCTGCAGAGCCCGGGTACGCGGTCGTTGAGCAGCTCAGAAATGTGCCCGACGGCTGGATAAAGCGCGATGCAGCACCGGCGTCCGAACTGGTCAGATTTCGGCTGGCTATGAACCAGGAAAGAGCCGCTGAATTCGAGCGAAGGGTCATTGACATGTCGACACCGAGTCACTCGAGCTATGGACAACATATGAAGCGTGACGATGTCAGGGAATTCCTGCGTCCTTCCGAGGAGGTCTCGGACAAAGTCCTTGCCTGGCTGAGATCAGAGGATGTTCCTGCTGGCTCGATCGAAAACCATGGCAACTGGGTCACTTTCACTGTCCCGGTATCACAGGCGGAACGTATGCTAAGAACGCGCTTCTACGCCTTCCAGCACGTGCAGACAAATACGGTGCAATTCAGAACGCTTGAGTATTCCGTTCCCGATGGCGTCCACCGTTATATTCAGATGATCCAACCAACGACCCGCTTTGGACAACCTGTCCGGCATGAACGGCAACCTCTTTTCCAGGGAACTGTTGCTAGCCTGGAAGAGCTGGCGGCGGATTGCTCCGCAACCATAACGCCGAACTGCCTTCGCGAATTGTACGGGATTTATGATACCAGAGCCGAACCCGACCCCCGCAACAGATTGGGAGTTTCCGGATTCCTAGATCAGTACGCACGCTATGACGACTTTGAGAATTTCATGACGTTGCATGCACCCAATAGGACAGACTTCAACTTCACCGTGGTCTCGATAAATGACGGTCTCAATCTGCAGGACTCGTCCCTGAGCAGTACCGAAGCCAGCCTAGACGTCCAATATGCCTACTCTTTGGCGTATAAAGCGCTTGGAACCTACTATACAACGGGAGGCCGAGGACCGGTTGTGCCTGAGGATGGCCAGGATACGAACGTGTCGACCAATGAGCCTTATTTGGATCAACTTCATTACCTTCTTGGTCTTCCAGATGAAGAACTTCCCGCCGTTCTTTCAACCTCGTATGGCGAAGATGAGCAGAGCGTCCCTGAATCATACTCAAACGCAACTTGCAATCTCTTCGCACAGCTCGGCGCACGCGGTGTGTCGATCGTCTTCAGCAGCGGTGACTCAGGCGTTGGTTCGACATGCATAACAAATGATGGAACCAACAGAACGCGATTCTTGCCTGTCTTCCCAGCGTCCTGTCCATTTGTTACTGCTGTTGGCGGTACCTACGATGTCCAACCCGAGAAAGCAATCAGCTTCTCTAGCGGAGGCTTCTCAGATCGCTTCCCACGTCCCTCGTATCAGGAATCAAGCGTTCAAGGCTACCTAGAGCAGCTTGGAAGCAGATGGAACGGGTTATACAACCCCAGCGGGAGAGGTTTCCCTGACGTCGCCGCTCAGGCCACTAACTTTGTCGTCATTGACCACGGGCAAACGTTGAGAGTAGGCGGCACAAGGTCCGTTGTTAAAATGAGTGTCGCTCTTAGAAACTTCGCGCTAACCATTGTTGTAGTGCATCTGCGCCAGTATTTGCAGCCATCGTCTCGCGATTAAATGCTGCCCGACTTGAGGATGGTCTGCCAAGACTAGGATTCTTAAATCCATGGCTCTATTCCCTCAACCAGACAGGATTCACAGATATTGTTGATGGTGGCTCATCGGGTTGCTATATTGGCACCAGCAACGAACAACTGGTTCCCAATGCAAGCTGGAACGCAACGCCAGGATGGGATCCGGTTACCGGGCTTGGGACACCCTTTTATAATACTCTGGTGAAACTAGCCACGAGGGTTTCAAGCACCCCATGAGATTAAGAAGGAGAAATCTAATATTCTAACAAGTTAGTATACTATTTCCTACACCCAAGAGCCCTTGTAGGCACCTTAAGGACCTCCCTGCCTAGCCATCCAGGCTGGCTACGGGCTCCCAGATAATGCCTGCAGTAAGGTAGATACAAAATCACAATGATATCAAAAGGACAACTGGTATTGCGGACTGGCAGTGGTGGTTCACCGTAGGCACGTTTAAGTTGTACGAAGGTCTCCAGTGTTAACTGTCCAGAACGATACGTCAGGTCACGTGACGTTGTTGACCGCCCGCCAAGACAATACTGTCGCCGGAGAAGCTCTTGGGAGCTGACAGCACCATCAACCAACCTCCGTCTACACCATCAAACTGCTTCTGTACACTTTCTTTCTTTTTCCACCAGTCTCTGAACAGCTCGAATAGAATCTTCACTGATTGACACAGAGAATATCAAGAAAAAGTTACTATCATGGCACACAACGCCGACCTCCGGTCCCTCGTTTCAGAGCTCCATAATGCTCTCAACCGCAAGCAGCTCGATGCTGCGAACAAGCTCCTCAGCCAAGCAAAGCGAACCCTCCTCCTTCAGAATGCGTTGATTCCCACACCTTCTACACCATCTGATCTCATCCCGCTCGCTCGTGAAGTTCTGGAACTAGGAGCCCTTGCCGCCATTCGACAGACCGACGCACAAGGCTTCACGAGATATTACCAGCAGCTGCAGCCCTTTTACGACCTTGAGAGGGATAGCACGGGCTCAGCAAAGGTGGATACTAGGTCTAGCCAGCGCAGCAAGATTACAGGTCTGTATCTGATGCTTTTGCTGAGCATGGGTGATAGCACTAGTTTCCACACCGTGTTGGAAGGCTTGGTTGAGGAGGCGAGTCTACAAGGCAAGCGTGTGGAGGACGATCTGTACATCAAATACCCCGTTGACCTGGAGCGGAGCTTGATGGAGGGAAGCTATGATAAGGTGTGGAGGGAGACCAACTCGGAGAGAGTGCCTTCGGAGGACTTTGCTCTGTTTTCCAACGTGAGTCTATCCTTTTTCCGTAGTAATGTGTTCTTTCGGTCTGGTGTTGAGCACTTCCTAATGATTTTGTGTCGATAGGTACTTGTTGGAACCATCCGAAGTGAAATTGCGGACTGCTCCGAGAAAGCGTATCCTTCGCTTCCCATTTCCAACGCCAAGAATCTTTTGTTCCTCGACTCCGAGGGAGCTGTTATTGAGTTCGCTCAGCAGCGAGGGTGGGTTCTCCGTGACGGACGGATATACTTCCCAGTTGAGCCCGAGGCCGCGGCCCGGTCTGAGAAGGACATCTTGGTGGCAAGCAGCACGGTCATCGAGAACACGATAGGCTACGCTCGCGAGTTGGAGACGATTGTCTAGTTGATCAACAGATCTATGCGACGACTTCCATTTGCCTTTTTGAGTCTTTTCCGGGTTCCAGGTGGGGTTGTATTAGTATACCTCTCGCTTTGCATGATGAATTTTGTTCGAGCGTTATCTTATCATGACAAATAAATTCCATTATTTTATCCCTCTGACTGCATTAGAGCTTGTTCCTTCTGTAGATCTACTCTCCATGTACAGACTCTTCGGTCGTAGAAACTGCTGGAAACACAAACCAGGTCTGACATATCCTTGCCTTCCAAGTCATATCCCCCCTCCGCTTTCCACACATCAGACGCATAATTCATGCTCTCATGCTCCGTAAACTGCGCCAGCACATCAATACTCCACTCGGACTCCGAGTCATCTGCTCCCGGAGATTTCCACGTCACGGCCACCACCCTTGTCCCAGCATGCATACAGCTAGCTAGGATCAGAAACCTCCACCCTTCGCCCTCCGTTTCCGAGGCAGGCGTTTTCTCCGTCTTCAACAGCTGCAGTCGCCAGACACCGCCCCCAAGGCATTCTTCAGCGAGCACCTCGCCCCTACGCGTGGCATGGTAGACACGCAGGTACTCATCATAGCTACCGGTAAGCAGCAAGGGCGCGCCTTCACGAAGGGGAAGGGGCAAAGGGAGGATACTCGTTACTCCAGCCGTATGGTGGCGGGCACGGTCGTCGTAGTCAAGGACGAGGGGCGCCAAGGGCTCTTCTTCTTCTGCACCTTGCACACTGAATTGGCGTGTATGCAGCGAGCCGAAGTCATTCCCTGTGAAGAGGTGGGGAATACTGCGTTCCTCGGGTGATGAGGGATCGCGGAGTGACGCCAAAGCCACGAACCATACTTCGATGGGCTGGGTGGCTTCGAATGTCCCCTGTTCGATTATGTTGGATTGCTCTGTTAGCGCTGCTTCGACCCTGTCGGCGGAGACGGTGCCGTAGACGCTTGTCCTGCCGTCGGAGAATGTGACGGCGAACCCATCTTGCTCGGGCCGTGGAAACCAGTTCTGGGGGGCCCAGGCTAGGAATAAAGCTGGGATTGACGGATCCTCGTGGACGAGTAAGGTCCATAGATGGCTGATGGAGGGTTCCGGGTCGGATGAGACTTTGAAAAGGGCCACGGATGCGGCGCTTGTGGCGATGGCGAGGATGCTAGGATCTCTCGGATGGAAATGAAGATCAAATACTGCATATGGCAGTGCTAGTCTCTGAATGAGAGAGCTGAGCGTTGTGTAGACTATCGGTCAGCCTGGGACTTGCGAGGAAGATGGTACAGGTCTCACAGTTCATTGTTCAGCGGATTGAGGTTCCATAACTGGAGGCTTCCAGTCTTCGTCTGCTGCATGTTTCCATCGCTGTCTTTGTTCTCGGATAGCAGATAGGTGCCTATGATGAAGTTGTTTGGTGCTGCAGGGCAAAATTGAAGACAGCTTGGTGGTTGGTCCAGGAAGATGGTCGCTGCAGACGCGGGATGCTGAGGAATTGATAACATCCTCTTGAGTTATTATATGCTTCACTTTTACTCAATTTTGCTCCTTCCGAAAGCCCATACAGTTTTTTCCAGCTCTCCCGGCAGAAGGTGTTTACAGATCGTCGATGAGGGCATAAGTGTGGGCGGTGAAAATATAAAGAATCGTGGTAGCATACTGCCTAATTTGTCTCTATCTAATCCAACGTTTTAGGACACAGCTTTGGATCTGGACCCATTCTTGCTAACGAGGAAACTATACAGCTTCGGCCATGACGGACGAGGTGATCACTTCTCGCAATCTATGATATCCATGTTTTTTGGTTGACTTACCCCGCATTGCAGCCTGGTTTCACATCCTCTCTGTATTATTAATCCTGGGGGCCTTCTGCCTTAGAGATCCGCGAGTATATATGTCACCGTAGTGTAGAGTCTCAGATGAAGCATAACTACCTTCCCTACATCAACGACTATCACCATGTCTGTCCCATTCAGCCAGTTTCCTTCAACCGCAACCATTGTCCCGACTCCTTTTCAAGTAGCCTTTCCAGATGAGCAGATAGCCGAGCTGAAGACCCTGGTGAAGCTCGCTAAGATAGCTCCGCCTACACTCGAGAACCAGCAACAGGACCATAGATATGGCGTCACATCCGACTGGCTGACGACCATGCGAGAGAAGTGGTTGAACGACTACGACTGGAGAGCCACTGAGGCCCGTATCAATAGCTTCCCTCAGTTCACAACCAAGATCGAGGACATATCGCTGCACTTTGCAGCTTTGTTCTCGGAAAAGAAAGACGCAGTCCCCGTGATCCTTCTTCATGGATGGCCTGGTAAAGCTTGATTGCCCTCGCTTATTTCGTCCGTGCTTATAGAAAACTATAGGTAGCTTTCTGGAGTTTCTCCCCATGCTTCAACTTTTCAAGGACGAATACACTCCGACCACATTGCCCTATCACTTGATTGTGCCTTCGCTTCCCGGCTATGGGTTTTCGTCTGGCCCACCCTTGGACAGAGAGTATAAGACCCTTGACGTGGCACGAGTGATGGACCAGCTGATGAAAGGGCTTGGTTTCGGAGGCGGCTATATCGCCCAGGGAGGAGATATCGGAAGTCGCATCTCTAGGGTGCTGGCAGTGGATTTCGAAAGCTGTAAAGGTCGGTGCAAAGTTTATGCCTTCAATTGTAATGCATACTGACGATGCTGCAGCGGCTCACCGTGAGTTTATCTCTTCTGTGCATGTCTGAGGTCGTGCCAACAAGTAACAGTGAACTTCACTACTGTCCCACGCCCAGAGGGCTGTTCGGATGACAGCTTGTCTGCTTCTGAGAAACGCGGAGTGGAGAGGCTGAATGCCTTCCTAACAACTGGGGTAGCATATGCAATTGAACAAGGCACAAAACCAAGCACCATAGGTCTTGTCCTGTCTACCAACCCCATGGCTCTGCTGGCGTGGTAAGCATGACGATGCTCAGAATCGCAAACACCCTATTAAATCGCGTGACTAGGGTTGGAGAGAAATTTCTCGATTGGGTGGATGAGCCTCTTCCTTCAGAGACCATCCTCGATTTCGTCTCTCTGTACTGGTTTACCGAGACATATCCGCGGGCCATCTACTTTTACCGCGAGGTTCGGGGTCCTGATTTAATGAAGTAGGAGGGATGCTGATACAGAGATCAAACAGGACTTTCCTCACAGAAAATTCACCGCTGAACTCAGAACACGGTGGTTCATTCACAAACCATTTGGTTTTTCCTATTTTCCCATGGAACCTTATCCCGCCCCTAAATCCTGGGTGGCCACAACAGGAAATTTGATCTTCTTCAAGGATCACCAGCAGGTGAGAATCTTGGTTTCCATTCACATCCATCCCCCCTAACTCTCTCATTCAGGGCGGTCATTTTGCGGCGCTTGAGCGACCCCAGGACCTGAAGGCGGACTTGGCGGGATTCATTGAGCAGATTTGGCCGAGCATTGCGGCGGCGAAGTGATAGCCAGAGCTCATTCATGTTGAGAACAGAAACAAGCCTCAAGCCATTTGCTTCGATTGACGCTAATGAGTAAGCCGTAGCATGGTGTCACCTGTTTCCACAATATGGAGCTTCAGTGAAATCCTATGAGCTAATCAGGTAGGTTGACATAGTAGATAGGGACATCCACTGCTTCCAACATGGTGCCGCTTAGCCTCGTATGCCCTGGCTGAAAGCGACAGAGGAACGCAGACAAAGGCAGGTGACTAAGTCCACCAAGTCATCGTGTCTTTCGAGAGCATAATAATGAATGCTTGACTATCGGATCCCTTGACATTTTGATGGCCACTCTTGTGAATGCCAACTTCGCTTCTGATCTCGATGTTGGGATTGTCTGCCTATTGAGCCCTCTGATATTGGCAGGGAGTAGAATGCGCCACTCTTAGATTGACGAAGTGATAGCAGTAAAGCGTCATTGCGTTCATCATCTTCCCGACTTCGAGCCACTCATTCGTTGTGCTACTAAGCTGAAGACGGCGACCGAGGAGATAAAGAGGACGAGGTTGTAGAACTGCAATTACCTTTAGTATGGAATCTTGCACTAAATACGGTAGATGAGAGCATACAGCCGTCCTTGAGTACTCATTCTCTTCAGCCTCTGTTCTTGCCTCGACGAACAAGCGTCGCAGATTAGGGAGGTTCGCCTGGTAATGAAAATGAATAATTGACATCCATCATGACAAGCTGGGACCTACCATGACATCAAATCCCAACTCAACAAATGTGCTGGTTATAACGGCGTCATCAATAATCAGAGAATCCTGGTAGAGTTACGGACCTGAAGTGGACCAGACGGAGTGGGATGGATTCGGTGGTGGTTCCGGTTTGGGGAAATCATGAGCCGCGTTTTGTGGACAACTTTTGGGCCCGTGACAATTGACCTAGACAGGACCAGCCCATTTGCTTTCCTTAACCCCATCAGCACCCTTGAGGGAGACGGATTGCTCCCTACTTTCCGCCATTTTCTATTTTCTCTATCAACCAGAGACCAATTTGGGAATCGGGATCCCGGTCTCGTTTCAAGTGTTGCACCGTCACCTCCCCTCGAGTCGAACTGGTCCCTGAAGCTTCGCCGCCGAATTCCCCGCAGTGGTCCGCAACGAAGCAGTACTTCTCACCTACGATAGAAATATTGTTTGCGGAGGCGCGACCTAGTCGTCGCTGAAGCTCTCGTGCCCGATGGCGATGAGTAGGATCCGCGGCGCTTTTGCAGTGCCTAGAAAAGGAGAAACGTTTGAATTGCGAGCTGGTCTTGTGTACGGAGTTCCTCCACCCTACGTAAGTTTCATTGAGTGGACTGTGTCGCTGACGGGAAGAATAGATCTCAGTATGCGTACGAACGGTATGTGGAATACTTTTGTTTTCTCTCGGAGCTCTTTTGACCATTTACCACTTGCGCCGCTGAATGTAAGTGCATTCTAACTCTGTCCCAGGAAGGAAGCCATTCAGAAGACCATCATGGCCATGACACTGGGAAAGGATGTCTCTGCTCTTTTCCCTGACGTCCTCAAGAATATTGCGACGAGTGATCTTGAACAGAAGAAGCTTGTATATCTATATCTCATGTGAGTGTTCCTGAATCTGCTCGGTGGCGGCTCCGTTCGCTGATCCCATGCATCAAAAAGGAATTACGCCAAATCTCACCCGGATCTTTGCATTCTCGCCGTGAATACCTTTGTACAAGACTCTGAAGACCCCAATCCGTTGATTAGGGCACTGGCTATCAGAACAATGGGATGTATTCGGGTGGATAAAATGGTCGACTACATGGAGGAACCACTTCGCAAGACACTCCGAGACGAATCACCGTATGTCCGAAAGACTGCTGCGATCTGCGTGGCGAAGCTATTCGACTTGAACCCTTCACTGTGTTTGGAGAATGGTTTCCTTGAGATGCTGCAGGAAATGATTGGCGATCCAAATCCTATGGTGGTTGCGAACTCGGTGACCGCGCTTTCAGAAATCCATCACGCCGCCCACGAGACCCGAGCCCTCCAAGTGACATCTAACGTACTGCGCAAGTTGCTGATGGCGTTGAATGAATGTACGGAGTGGGGTCGGGTCACAATCCTGACAACTCTGGCAGAATACAAAACCAGTGATGTGACGGAATCGGAGCACATTTGCGAGCGAGTCGCGCCACAATTTCAACACGCCAATCCAAGTGTAGTACTGGCAGCAGTCAAGGTCGTTTTCCTACACATGAAGAACATCAAACAGGAGTTGTCGAGCAACTACTTGAAGAAGATGGCGCCCCCTCTAGGTATTCCTCTTGAGCCGACTTGTTATCCCGAAGGCATGGCACGCTGATATCTATATAGTGACTCTGGTGTCCTCCGCTCCGGAAGTACAATATGTCGCATTGCGAAACATCGATCTGTTGTTGCAGAAGCAGCCCGATATTCTGAACAAAGAGCTGCGGGTTTTCTTCTGCAAGTACAATGACCCTCCTTATGTCAAGTTCCAGAAACTGGAAATTATGGTCCGCATAGCCAACGACCGCAACGTCGATCAGCTCCTCGCAGAACTGCGGGAGTACGCATTGGAAGTCGACATGGATTTCGTGCGACGCGCCGTGAAAGCCATAGGCCAGGTTGCCATCAAGATCGAGAGTTCATGCGAGAAGTGTGTAAACACATTATTGGATTTGATCAACACCAAAGTGAACTACGTTGTACAGGAGGCTATTGTTGTCATCAAAGACATTTTCCGAAAATACCCTGGATACGAAGGCATCATCCCTACTCTCTGCAAATGCATTGACGAGTTGGATGAACCAAACGCCCGTGCCGCGCTCATCTGGATCGTGGGAGAATATGCAGAGAAGATTAGCAATGCTGGCGACATTCTGGCCGGGTTTGTGGAAGGGTTCAACGAGGAATTCTCACAGGTCTGGTTGCTGCGCTCGACTTGTGGATGCCAAAGCTAATTCTTAATCAGACCCAGCTTCAGATTCTTACTGCCGTCGTAAAGCTATTCTTGAAGCGGCCTGAGAAGGCTCAAGGACTGGTTCAGAAAGTTCTCCAGGCGGCAACGGCTGAGAACGATAATCCCGATGTCCGTGACCGAGCCTACGTTTACTGGCGTCTTCTCTCCAACACAAGTGATTCCAATGCTACGAAGAACATTGTTCTTTCCCAGAAGCCTCCTATTGTTACGACGATCCACTCTCTACCCCCCGCTCTTCTTGAACAGCTGATCGGTGAACTCTCTACTCTTGCATCCGTCTACCACAAACCACCAGAGCAATTTGTCGGTCAGGGCAGATTTGGCGCAGATGCCGTGCAACGCGCTGCTATCGAGTTCGTTACATTGCTTCTCAATCCATTCTTGAGCAGTCAGCTAATATGATGGAACAGGGAACAAATCCAAAACGCCCGTGAAAACCCCTTGGCTGCAGCCGCTGCGGCTGCCGCAGTCACGGGTGCTACACCCCCGCCACAGGCTCAAAACAACATTGAGAACCTCCTGGATATCGATTTCGATGGCGCAGCTCCCGCTTCGACTCAGAAAGAACCTGCTAGTGGAATGTCTGGTCTCGAGGGTCTTGCTGGTACTCCCGTTCGAGTAGAGTCTCCTGCTGTTGGAGCGCCCGCTCCTGCCTCAAGCAACAACCTGGATGACCTCCTTGGTGTGTTCGGCGATAGTGGCAGTACCGCCGCATCAGCCAGCACCGCTGTTCCCAACGGCGGTGGTGCCGCCGCGGATCTCATGAACGGCTTCTCTGGCCTTGATCTCTCCGCCAACACCACGTCGCCACCCCCAGGGGGCAATCAGCAAAGAAAGACCAATGAGGATATTCTATCACTGTTCTAACGCGGGGAAGCCCTGGTTATTTGGCGATTCGGCGTGACCATCTTAAGGTCAGGAGTAGTATTTACAGTTGTTGATATAGATCCCATACCATTGTCCGATTCGCACCGAGCTCGATATTAATTGACCTACATAGTTAACCAAATCTATCTTTCTGTGTTCTCTGTTGCTCGTTCGTTTGATTGACTATGCTTGGATCCAGTTCGAGTACTAGGTACCCTTGTATCATGATGCCAAGATATCAGATCGCCAACCATTTATGCACGTGATTTCGGTGTGCCGTTGTCGGCGACGCTAACCCCCAAACAGGCAAGGCCCTCCCCGCGGCGTTCTGAGAAAGATAGTTCAGAGGTGGGATGAATCATCGCCAGACTCGCCTTCGTCCATTCTTTTACAATTGAGTCTCTGATTGCAATTGTCTTGTACACGGAGCCGTCATCTCAATTGAGACACCTGGTATACTCACGACATCTGATTTTGCTTCCTAGCCATGTCTCATACACTCTCGCAAAAATATCTCAGCACGCGGGGTGCCTCCTACGGGGTCGGTCGAGAATAATTTTAACCTTATCCCAAAAGATCATTCTGCTGACCTACTGGCTGTATAGCTGTCCTTCGAAGATGTCGTCCTTAAAGGATTGGCGTCCGATGGTGGCCTGTTCATCCCCGAAGAGATTCCCTCGCTTCCTGCTGGATGGGAGACGGAGTGGCGCGACCTGAGTTTCGAAGATCTCGCATATCGTATCATGTCGTTGTACATTTCACCCAGCGAAATCCCCTCGGAAGACCTAAAAGATATCATCAGACGCTCATACGCTACGTTCCGGCACCCTGAGCGGACGCCTCTGGTTGAATTGGACGGAAAACGCAACCTCTACTTGCTCGAATTGTTCCACGGACCAACATTCGCCTTCAAGGATGTAGCGCTACAGTTCCTCGGAAACCTCTTCGAATATTTCTTGGTGCGCAAGAATGAGGGCAAGGAGGGCAAGGACAGGCATCACTTGACCGTTATTGGCGCCACCAGTGGAGATACTGGATCTGCAGCCATCTACGGTCTCCGGGGCAAGAAGGATGTCTCCATCTTCATCCTCTTCCCCACTGGACGGGTGTCGCCTATCCAGCAGGCTCAGATGACGACAGTCTTGGATGCCAACGTCCACAACCTGACAGTCGAGGGCTCTTTCGATGATTGCCAGGACATTGTCAAGGCCTTGTTTGCCGATCCTGATCTCAACTCAACCCACAACATTGCCGCTGTCAACTCCATCAACTGGGCTCGTATTCTGGCTCAGATCACATACTACTTCTACTCCTATTTCTCTCTCACTAAGACCCCCGGCTTCTCCAAAGACACGAAGATGCGCTTCGTTGTGCCTTCAGGAAATTTCGGTGACATCCTCGCCGGATGGTTCGCTAAACGCATGGGTCTTCCCGCTGAGAAGCTTGTGATCGCAACCAACGAGAACGACATCCTGGACCGCTTCTTCCGTAGTGGCGGCCAGTACACCAAGAACACTACTCAGGCCGAAGGCGTCAAGGAGACTCACAGCCCCGCCATGGACATCCTCGTCAGCAGCAACTTTGAGCGTCTCCTCTGGTTCCTTGCGTTCCATGCGGACGGCGCCAGCTCTGCAGACGAAAGACGCAAGCACGCCTGCGAGAGCGTCAGCAATTGGCTCAATCAGCTCAAGACACAGGGTGGCTTCACCGTACCCCAGGCCGTCCTTGAGGGCGCCAAGGCCGAGTTCGAGAGTGAGCGGGTGAGCAATGACGAGACCATTGACCAGATTAAGTCCACCTACACCTCTTCCTTCCCCTCCAACCTCGGCCCCGGCAGCGCCAAGAGCTCCAAGACTGGCGGCTACATTCTCGACCCTCACTCTGCCGTCGGTGTGCGGGCAGCTCTGCGCTCTATCGAGCGTAATCCTGGTGTCAAGCACGTCTCCCTCTCCACAGCCCACCCGGCCAAGTTCGCCAGCGCCGTCGACCTGGCCCTTCGCGCCGAAGACGGGTATGACTTCACCGAGGTTCTTCCCCAGGAATTCATCGGGCTCGAGCAGCGCGAAAGCAGAGTCACTCCTATCCGGGCCGGCGCCGGATGGGTGGGTGTCCGAGAAGTGGTCAAGGCCGAAGTCGAGCAGGAGCTCCAGGGCTTGAGATAGTGAACTCTTTGACTAAAGCTTTTTGTTTCTTCCGAATGTATTCATCTTCTATATATCCTCCATTTTGCTCCTTTTCAATCTTTATTAGAGGTTTAGGCTGGTGGAATGGATGCGTTTGCGTCATTTCTGTTGGGACCCTGCTTTGATCTGCTTTGCATAGAGTAGTCCTGACCATAGAATCAATGTCAAATACATGGCTCGCGGATTGAGATTTTCTACCCGCTTGACATTTTCAGTTATGCATCCGAGGAGCCTTCATCGGTGTCTATGAGAACGCAAGTTTTTGTCCTCGAGCATGGTTACATAAGTCTACGAGACTCCAGTCGGAAGTACGAGGTCTTACGTGATCCCAACGTGGTGGGAACCAGCTGACTAGATGGGCTCTAAATTTATCATATTCAAAAGCATCATTAAAAAGATAGTAGGATGGGATTGACTCTATAAAGCATGCAATGTATTTGCTACGCCCGTATTATATTACTATTACTTCGTTATTTGACAAACAATAACTCCGTCCATAAACCATGAGCGAAGGAACAACTTTTTCAAAGTAGATGGCCGAAGCCTGCATGTCAAATGACAAACAGAGACCAAGTCAAAACCGTGCGAGAAGAGAAAATCCAGGATTATTGAAAATGTACCTTTCCCGCCAGTATGACAGCCCGTCACCTTGAATACGGAAGGCCATAGATGGATGCTTTAAAGCATGAGCATGACAGCCCAGATACCAGCCAGGAGACCGGCGGCAGGCTCGAACTGGGAAGCAGAGCCAGTGAGAGAAGTCTCGGCTGGCGGTGGCGAGACAATAGTGGGCTGGCCAGGAACAGTGGGCTGCTGAGGAACAGTGGGCTGGCCGGGAACAGAGGGCTGGGTGGGAACAGAAGGCTGGCCAGGAACAGACGGCTGACCAGGGACAGAAGGCTGGACAGGGACAGAGGGCTGGACAGGAACAGAGGGCTGGACAGGGACAGAAGGCTGGACAGGGACAGAGGGCTGGACAGGGACAGAAGGCTGTCCAGGGGCAACAGGAGTGGGCTGCACAGGGGGAGGAACAGTGCTGTTGGTGAAAGGAGCGGGCCTGGGGGGTGGGATAACAGTAGTGTTCTGGCCGGGGACACCTGTTGGGATAATTGGAGGCGGCACAATAGTAGTCGCGTTGTGAGTCGGGACAGAAGTCGGAACCAGAGGATGGGTAGGCGCAGTTCCAGTGGGCACGACCACTGGAGTCTCGGTGTTCAAGTCAACGACGTTAGTGGTAGTCACGGTGATTGTCTTAGTCAGAGTGATAGGAACAGTCAAAGTCTTGGTTCCAGAAGTGACTTTCGTGTGGGAAACTGCGATAAGAGTATTAGACACATGCGCTTGAAAAGGTCAGGTGGAGCATCATACTTGGGCAGGAAGTGGTCAAGTAAGTTGTCGTCCTGGTGAACCAGTGAGGCTCACTAGTCCACTTACTGGGAGCAGTTGGACCAGGGTAATCAGGATGACCCTATCACCGCAATGTCTTAGTGTCTGCCACGCAGAAGGTAAGAGAGGCTGGGGTGGTCTACGCGTACCTCGTCATAGCCCTTGTTCGGCATAATGCCAGCAAAGGCTGGCCCGGCCAGAGCCAGAAGTGCAATGCCAGAGTTGACCATTTTGGAAATTAATTTCTTGCTTTTGAGACAGAAGTTTCTGGATAGCAATAAATGACAATTCCCGAAGGAAGCAAGAAAACGAATGAAGAGTCTGAGAGCGAGCGACTTTCTTTAACGAAAAGGTGAAAGAAAGAATTGAAAGGAAAAAGACTTAGGATCGCAGGAGGAACTCTACTTTATATCTCGAGGGTGGAGTCGCTTGCCGTTTTCATGAGATTACTGATAATGGTAGTGGTACCATGTCGTATCCACGATCAACGAGGATGACGACCAATATCTGGTGCCAGGTAACTCGAACATTGATTGGCCTCCAGCCTGAGTACGCTGATAATACCCCATCGAACCATGGATAATAGAGGTACCGATGTAATGCTATCAAGAGAAAACTCTTATGTTGGCGCCTGTCGTGTGTCAAGACCAGGAGACCGATGTGACATCTCGGAGTTTCATTCGGATGAAAGGCCGAGGATACCCTTCTCAGCCTCCCACGAGACGGGGCAACAAGAGGAGGCACGGAAGTCCAGGGACCAGAAATGATGGCGTCACCAACATCAACTAGTGAGACAAAGGTAACATGAACCAGCATTACCGAATGGAGTCCTCACGGATACTGAGATCTTGTCACGAAGAAGGCACCTCACGCGAAAATAGAAACAAGCCGCTCACAGCTCGGCGCCACCATGGAGCCTCAGTCTGAGATGGTCGAACCACACTGCAGAAAGGCGGCTGAAGCAACACTGGAATGTGGGGTTTGAAATGGGTACGCCCATTCAATGCTACCTGCCGAAGCTTAAAGAAGGAGCAAAAGGTACTGGAGTCAATCCAGCAGGCTTAGCCAATCTCCTAGTCTGAGGCCCATGTAAGTGGGGGCTAGAGCACTGCTCAGCTCGTTGCGAGAGAAGAGCCTCCATGCCCAAATGCTGGCTACTGCCTCCAGGCAGTGTTGTCAAACGCTTTCATATGGTCTTTGATCGACGATGACGCATATCAGATCCATGTCGAAATCTCTGGTATGCTCAATACTAACATTTTCAGCCAATGAAGTCTTCTAAACGCAAGTACGACGGCAAAAGAACACCAGGGCACATTTGAAGCCGAAGGTGGTGGAGCCTTTCTGAATGTAACGGGGATCTCTCTTGATTGGATATCTCCGCGAGAATCAGGGCAGATGTAGGCATCATACCACTCAAGATGAGCCAGACAGAGGAGAAATCTCTGACGACAAGTTGAACGACCTTACAATAATACCGCAAGCGGAAGTTGAAAGTGGAAAGAGATCGTTCCTGGCGAGGTTGTGGTTGCATGAGACTTCCAGGGAAACTGACCGTTTGCGGTCGTAGGTCTTATCAGGGTAGTCAGTGTCACGTGATATATAGACATATCACGTGCTGTACTATCGATAAGGATAAGGGCTAGGGCTGATAAGGGTCACTCCGGTGTCCCTTTCAATTAGAGGCACGCGTCGGGACGCGTCTCGCGTTGATGGATGTGGATTACATGAATGATGTTGTAGCACAGAGAGTCCGTAAAGTTATCCCACTGCTCATCATCAACCAGATACATAATGCCTCACTCAGTCTCCTCTACCGAGTCGCCCGCCCACGATCATGATGATGAGATCCTCCCAGATGCCCCTACGACGGATGCGCATTCTAGCACTACGGAAGATAAAGCTCCAACCGCGCCAGAAAACCAGGCAACAGGCGTGGGGCTAGAAGATATGTTCAGCGATGAGGACAACGACGAGGAGTTTCCAGCTTCGAATGCTCCTGAACCGCAAAATGAGGCGACAGCACCCCAAGCTGCTTCGGAGTAAGCGCAGTTTGTTCTTGCATTCGAGCATGGCGCTGACATTAAATGTACATTCAGGCCCGCTCCTCAATCGACACAAGTCGACACAGATATAATGCTCGCGTTCTATCAGCGTCTATTTCCATTCCGCTATCTCTTCCAATGGCTGAACCATGGAATTATCCCCTCTCCTGATTTTGGGAACCGTGAATTCGCTCTTACGCTTCAGAATGACGCATATCTTCGTTATCAGTCATACACGACTGCAGATCTGTGAGTGATAGAAGCTTCCACCTATAATTTATTGTTTCCTGACAAGTGCTTCCCTTAGATTCCGTAAGGACATCTTGAAAATGAACCCTTCGCGATTTGAGATCGGTCCCGTGTATAACACAAACCCGCGGGACCGGAAAACACTACGAGGCGGTCAGATGAAACCAATCTCCAAGGAGCTAGTATTCGATATTGATTTGACGGATTATGACGACATTCGGTCTTGCTGTACCAAGGCAAATATCTGTCGGAAATGCTGGACTTTCGTGACTATGGCAGTGAAAGTGGTGGATACTGCTTTGCGTGAAGACTTTGGCTTCGAGCACATCCTTTGGGTATACTCAGGTCGTCGTGGTGCTCACGCATGGGTGTGCGATCCGCGTGCTCGCAGTCTCCCCGATGATCGGCGAAGGGCCATTGCCGGTTATCTCGACGTTGTGAGAGGAGGGTCTCAAAGCGGGAAGCGCGTGAATATGAAGCGGCCGTTACATCCACATATGTCCCGTAGTCTTGAAATTCTCAAACCCTTCTTCGCCCAAACTACACTTGTCGACCAGGATACGTTCGCAAGCTCGGAACAAGCGGAGCGCCTTCTCTCATTGCTCCCGGACAAGACACTGAATGACGCACTGCGCAAGAAATGGGATTCGTCGCCCGACCGATCCAGTACGAACAAATGGGCAGACATCGACGCACTTGCTAAAACTGGCAAGAGCAGTACTCTCAACCCGACCACTCTGAGAGACGCGAAACAGGATATCGTACTGGAATATACATACCCGCGACTCGACGCTGAAGTCAGCAAGAAAATGATCCATTTGCTCAAGAGCCCTTTCGTCATCCACCCTGGTACTGGGCGTGTCTGTGTCCCCATCGACGCTAAAAAGGCGGACGAATTCGATCCTCTCTCCGTCCCAACAGTCACTCAATTACTGGCGGAGATTGACGCCTGGGATGCCGAACACTCCAGCGGTAATGCAGGCGCCGAAGCTGGTCAAGGTGAAAGCAGCACGCCTAGCGACTCCCAAGGAAGTCGCAAATTGCAAGATTACGAGAAGACGAGTCTCAAGCCATATATTGACTACTTCCGTTCATTCATCGCTTCTCTAAACAAAGAGGAACGCGTCGGCAAACGAGGAAATGAAGATCCGGTTGAGGTAAAATCGGAAAGCATGGAATTTTAAGGGCATTTACTGTTTGCATTTGTTCTCTTTCATGGTTGGGTTCTGATATTGGGATTTCCGGTTTTCTATTCTTAGCGGAAATATTGGTTTATGCTGGCGAAGTAAAGGCGTTTATCGTGTTGGTTAGGTTGTATATAAGCCACGCAATTGAATCAAGGATCCGATGCCAAAACTCAAATTTTTCTGGTCAGTCTACGCTACCATGGTAAACTCGGCGATAATCTTAATGACTACTTGAAAGAGTGGTTTGACATTTTCAATTAGATGTGAACTACGTACAACATATGATCCTGAATTCGTTTCTAATGATACACAAATGGGGGAATAGCGGATAAGTAGTTATGATTTCCCAATGGGTTTTGATACAATATACGCGAAGACCTAGTAAGGACTTCAGAGCGCTTTTTCGCCACGGAGATTTCGGTATTTAAGCGGCGACAAAGTTCTTTACGTCTGCGACCAGTAGTGTTAGCTACACGAGCGAAGACGTAAATGGCAATGATCAAACTTACTCTCGAGCCAGCGAACGTATTCCTTCTGCTCCTTGACCTGAATGTAGTCGGGAATCATGTTGGCGAGCTCGGCGTTGATGCCTCTCTCCTCGAGGTAGCGCTCGAGGAAGGTCTGCAGGTCCTCGTCAAGGTTCTCGAAAGGAGGACCAGCGTAGAGGCTCTGTCTGGCCCAGTCCTGCTCGGCAGTTTGGGCGTGGGCGAGGTCGGGCTTGGAGAAGTAAGACACCTCCTCGATCTGGAAGAGACCATCCTGGGCAACGGTCTGGATCAGGAGAGAACCGTTGCCGGGCTTTTCGATGGTGATGTTGACACGAGCAGGAAAGCTGGGCTCCATATCACGGTCCAGATCGTCCACTTCGCGGTCAGCGGGAGCAATGCGATCCTCGGGGTGCTGAGCAACAGCACCGGGGGCACCGCGACCCTGGTTAGCGGGCTGGTGGCCCTGGAAGTCCATCTCATCGGCGAAAGCGCTGTCATCGAAATCCTCCTGTTCGCTCAGGTTCTGAAGGTCGGCGACGGTGAAGGTGAGTCGGATCCTGTCCGTAGATGGAAGTATTAGCGGAGGAGCCGAAGGTTCTGTTTGAGAGATACTTACTCCTCCTTGCCGAACTTCTTGGTCAACACAACTTCCTGTTCACCAGGAACATCCTTAACCTATGCACAATCCGTAAGTTCGTGTCGAAATCCATGATAGTTGTGGTCCGTATACTCACTTCCCAGGAGTTGTTCTGGAGAACATACTGGATGTTCTGGACCGAGGTCTCAAGATCCTCAAGGCCGGAGGCCTTCTCATGTTTCAATTCATCCTCAAGCTTAGCAGCAAGTTCGATGTCACCTAAGATAAAGACATTGGATGTTAGCTTGATGTTTTGTTCAATGAAACCAGCTTTGTGAAGCCACCGGAACTCGCGCCCGATCAATAAATGAAGCTGGAAAGAGAAAATTTGGACTATCTTTCCCTTCATGGATAACGTGGAGGATAAGCTTTATAGAGAACTTTACCTTCGGCAGGAGATTGCCTGAAAACACTGGAGGTGGAGAAAGCAGCGTAGGAGGGCCTTGTAGCCTGCTTCAACGAAGCTTGCAGAAAGCCATTCTTTGGAACCGACAGGAAGGACGACCGGGAGGTGGTAGCGATGGACCGCGAGAGTGTGCGAGGCACGGAACGTGCGAATGTACGAAGAGAAAGCATCTTAAAGCTTGATGAAAATGTGATGCGCAAAAATGGCAGATAATAAGGTAGTAATCAGAAGGTATGAAGTTGAGAGAGAGGAAGTTTTGAAGCTGGCGTGAGGCGAACCGATGATGTTAACCTTCCAACCCGCCCGCCAAGACTAGGAAGCTTCTGCCATTTCCGCTGATCCACCCTACTTATCTACAGAGTACAGGATGAGCCTACTTATACAAAAAAGAAGGAAAAAAAGTATGTTCTTCGCTCCTAGTTACTTTTACTATATCTGTGCTTCGTCTGCATCAGACTTTGATCCCATGGGTGTCGGACGGGGTCCGGATTCGAGCTCTATAGCAACCAGGGCCAAGACAGGGACTATGTCTACTTTACAACTCCAGTCCGGCGGTTTAGTATGATTACTTCATGCTCAATACGCAGAGCAGCCTAACTTGGTCAGGTTCTAACTCTCTGATAGAATATTGATGATGCACAACAAAGTGCCTGCAGCATGTACAAGTGGGCATTGTAATATGTCTCATGTAGGATCATCGCTGAAGATCACCTGACTCGTTATGTATAAAAAGAAGATCAAAGAGAAAAGATAGAAGAAACCAGCCTCATGAAAGTCCCTTGGGTGGAAAAGCCGACGGCTGTTTTCCACCATCTTTGGTAATTCTGATGAATTTCATCATGCTGAGGCCGGACCAGTCTCCGTTCCACGATGCGAGGCCTTTGATCACATCTTCTTGACTTAAATCAGGCATCCAAAATCCAGTCTTGAACTCTTTGTTCTCGACCTCCGTCCTTTGTAATAAGGCTTCTTCACGCTTGCTTGGGGGTCGGCCTTTCCTCCGCTCACTCTGTAACTGTTCGATCTCAGGTACGCTACGGTTAATATACCTAGCCAAGCAGATGTCAGCATGCGACTGCGCAAGAAAAATAATGGCATAGACATACCGCACGATCAAATCCTTCATATCATCTTCTGAGAACGGTTTAGATTCTTCCGCGACGGTTTCTTGAAAGTACGTGACGCGATCAACTAGAGAGAGGGCATTAGAATCAGCTCAACAATTCCGCAGAGGGATTTGAAGTATATACTGACCATAAGACTGTCTTCCACGGGCCATCAATGCTGAGACTCGGGCTACTCGATCGTCCCTTGCGTTGGCTCGGCGCAATCTCTTCGCATCTCTGCTGTTCTCATGGAGCGCATCAATCACACCGCGCTTCTTGGAAATATGTTTGTGTACTTTCGTGAAAGACTTCGGCATTGTGTCGATTCAGAAGCTTCTATACTTGCCAGAGATGGAAGGGTAGTCTATCTGAATCTACCATCGGCAAAGTCGAAACTTCCTTTTTTGATAATTTTCTGGTACGGACGGCAGAATCAACAGGCGGTGATGACGGAAGTAGAGACCGCCTCCCTCGACCCAATCAGAGCTGCTCTCTCGATATACCGCGTTCGCGCGTCGATGGGGAACAAGAAGGAACAAACATTCCAGCCTCGTTGTCAGGGCCCAGCATTGTGTCTCTGGTCTGTTGGTCAGGGTGGCTGACTACAGTCGTTGATCGCTCTTTTATAGGAACGCGGTATCCCAGCACCCCACGCGCTCAGACTCTTCGAACCTTCAGCCTAACAACACCAGAGCTGATGCCCGTCTTGGCCGGTTAGGTGAACGGCAGGAGTGTCTTGCCTTTGCAAGAGTGCCCACAATGGGCATTAAAGGTTGGCTTTCCCTCTTCGCCATGATGAATGGCAGAGAAACTGATTTACTATGCAGGACTCCATGGCCTTCTCAAATCGATTCAGAAGCCATGCCACGTGAAAAAGTTCAAAGGGCAAACCCTCGGGGTAGATGCGTATGGCTGGCTACACCGCGGTACTGTTGCCTGTGCTGTTGATCTCGTTCTCGACAGGCCTACGACAAAGTATGTGACCACAACCAAGACGCTCCGCGAGAGCATGACTGATTTCTCTCCAGACATGTCGATTTCGTCCTCAATCGTGTCCGCATGCTCCTCTATTTCGGGGTAACCCCGTACCTTGTCTTCGATGGAGACAATCTCCCTAGTAAATCCGGTACCGAGTCCGAGCGACTTCAGAAGCGGCAGGCGAGTAAGGCTCTTGGATTGGAGCTTCAACGGAAGGGTCGTATGGCAGAAGCCTACCAGGAACTTCAAAAGGCCGTGGATGTGACTCCTTATATGGCTCGCCAATTGATCGAGGAACTGAAGAAAATGGAAGTCCAATATGTCGTCGCCCCGTACGAGGCTGATGCACAGTTGGTATATCTTGAACGGCAGGGCATCATCAATGGGATTATATCTGAAGACTCGGATTTACTTGTCTTCGGCGCCAAGAGATTGCTGTCTAAACTCGACCAACATGGCGATTGCATTGAGATTAACCGAGCAGACTTTACGGCCTGTCGCGAGGTTAGCTTAATAGGATGGACAGATGCTGACTTCCGACGAATGTGTATCCTCAGTGGCTGCGATTATCTTTCCAACATTCCCAGAATGGGTCTGAAGACAGCTTATCGGAGCATACGAAAGTACAAGAACGTTGAGAAAGCACTTCGTATGCTACAATTTGACGGTCAATTTCACATTCCCGCGGATTACCTCGAGAATTTCAAGCAAGCCGAGCTCACGTTCCTATACCAGAGAGTTTTTTGTCCTAAGGCCGGCAAGCTCGTCCCTCTGAGTCCGCCTGAAAAGGATGTGAACTTGGAGGAGCTGCCCTTTATTGGGCGCGATGTGGATGCGGAAATCGCGCTCGGCGTTGCACTTGGCGACTTGGATCCAACGACAAAAGAGCAAATTGTCCTAAGACCCCAAGCTCCTAGGAAGATGCCAAGTGGAATCACTCGGCGGCAGACTCTCGGCTCCGCGGCAGAGTTGAAGCCAAAGAAGCCCATCAGCGCGTTCTTTACTCCAAAGCGGATGCCGTTGGCTGAACTGGACCCCAACAGTCTAACGCCGTCTCCGAGTCAGCAACGACTCCTGGAGCGTCATGCCAATAGTTCTTGGGAGAGTAGTCCTGCGCCATCGCAGCCAGGCCTTATGAGGTCGGCGTCTGCTCTGAATCCCTCCAACCGATCATCGAGTCCCTTGGTCAGAAGTGTAGAGCGTGCCTCTTTCTTGGCTCGCGCGGCTAAAGCGTCGACTTTTCAACCTGCCAAACGGCAACGTCTTTGCGCCGACACAGAGGAAGAAAGCTTACCAGAGCGTGCGGACTGCCGCAGTCGTTTCTTCGCGCCTTGCACCAACAGCTCTAGTCCAAGTGGCTCGAAGGCTGCTCGAACCAAACGCAAATCAACGCTGGAAGTTTTCTCTGATGAGCTTGCAGAGCAAATAATGACGCACCTACCTGACCCCGATCACGGTTCCAGCGACTCCAAGGAAGTTGTCGATTCGCCCGGATCGTCTATGTCAGACGAGAAAGATGGCAAACCAGTGCTGTCAAATTACGTCTTCAAGCCCCAGGCTAAGGAGAGTAACTCTGGCTCATCTCGCAATCCAATGTTGTCAACCTCGTCTGGTCTGTCTCCGCGGCGTCGGCTCACTCCCCTGCAGCGCCTTGGTCAAACTGCTCTTGCTCGTTCACGATCTGTGAATGCCCTTCCCCAGGCAAAGACGTTCGTCCCTCCCAGCCTGGTTGAACGATCAGCGACAACCTTTACTCAGGGCAGTGAAGACTTGATTATTCCCAACACTGACGATGAAGATGATGGCGATGATACGAGCAAGCCGCGGGAACCGGTTAATTTGGAAAAGTTCTTGTATGCCAGATAACAGAGAGGTACTCCGGTTGTTGGAGCAGATTCTGTTGGTTTGCAGGGACGAGTGAACATTACTCAACGGAGTACAACGGCGTACTTGGGACGACTTGCATACTACTATTTTGCATTGATACTTTTGGTATACCCATATCTGAATTGGGGCGCTCTTGTTGGGCTACAAGGTTTGGGAGGTGCTTGACATTGCAAGAGAAAAAACATGGTTAAACTGGAGTAATATACATACAGAACAGATCCGCCCTTGGCTTTTTTTTTTTTTTTTTTATCATTGAGACTTACAACGAACAATTCGATAGATTTTAATCTTATTGTGCCTGTCTATTGTTGGCAGTGGAGTTCTCGACACCTGAAAATCGCGAGGCTGGATCGATGATGTTACTGATAAGCCACGGCGCTAGACTTATCAAGGCATAGCCCTCTGAGCGGGTCAATCTGGTCTGGATGGGCACTAGCGGGGCTGCCTGAAAGCGCAGGCGGTCGGGCATGGTTACCGGGGAACGGGCGGCGTAAACAAAAGGCGTTGGCCCAGCCTCCTGCATTGTATGGAGTAAAGTCTCCCAGCCACCAGGTACAGCACAGCATCTTCATCATTTGTGTCATCGTCAGGACCCTGATGCTGTAACTGTCCCTCGTTGTGAAAAATTAGAAGCAGAGAAGGAAGTTTAGGCCACAATTGTGGAATTGTCCAGCTACGCTCCCTTCCCTCTCTTTCCCCTCCATTCTTCTTCCTAACTATACCGTCTCTCATACTTGCCTGCTTTTGGCACATACCTATCTTCGCCAAATCTGATATCCCAGACTGCTTTGAGTTGAGATTCTGACCATCTTGAATGAATAATCAGGTGTCATTCTTTGAGAGAAGCCACATTCTTTGAAAAGCTCCGTCAAGTTCGTCAACTATATCGCATTGAACTATTCGAGTGACCCATCCGAGCTTCGATCCACAACATCCACATTCCATACCACGTTGTCACAGCATTGTCAACTCAGTTGAACATCTTATCTTATCTCAGCGATCAGATCCTCTACAAGGCAGCACTTGATAGTGACTGTACTCGAAGTCAACCTGCCTGCCACCAAGTTCGACTCGCTCAGAAACGTCTTGTGCCGCCGCCCTCGCCGTATAGTGACCAGCAGCGGCGCTATAGGCACTCCTTCTCGGGAGTCCGAGAAGTGAGTTACTCCGTGTGAAGGAAAGGCGCACGGGAGATCCGAATCTGCTCTCGCAATGGCTGTCAGATTTGGCGCCGGGCTTGCCCGTATGTGGTGCCCTTCCCAGTTACTTAGTATTCGATTATACTGACTATGCATCAGGGTTTATTCCAATGATTGGTTATCATCATGTGCTCATGATTATCATTGCTGTGGCGATCATTCTTCTCTGTGAGTTCTCTGTCTGCCACATGTCGTGCGGAATGTCGCTAACTTGTCCTAGCCTTACTACTTGCCGGATGTTCATCATCATCACCACAAATACCGGATATCTTTCTGATATCTTTATACTATGAGCGTTATAGTCCAGTCTTCGACAAGGCGCAGGTGGACCCTGGCGTGGTGACAGCGACGGCAAATATTGTTGGTGGTGCCGAAATGGAGGTCCGCGTGGGATATTTTGGTATCTGCGTTCAACCAGAAGGCGGAGCCTATATCTGCAACTCAAACGCCACGGCATTGGCTGAGATTGTAACCGTCGACCAAGATCCATTGAATCTAATCTGGGTGGCATCGACATTCAAGGACGCAGTCGTGTTCCCTTATTTGCTGTAAGTCCTTTGAACCCCGTCTGTCCTTGCGGCATTTGCTGACTCGTCCAGTATTGTTGCGGTCATCCTGGCCTTTCTCTGCTTTATCCTCCTGGCCACATTCCCCGGCTGGCACGAGGAGATCGATTCCTCCGGCTCAGAACGAGAGGTCAAGCCATTTCCCTCGCGCCCCGTGTCCCAAACTGCCTTGGCACTCATCTTCGTCGCATCTGTCTTTGTGCTTGTGTCGGTCCTATGGCAGCATACAGCATCAGTTGCTGCAACGACAATAGCGCAGGACATGGGCAACGGGAGCGTCAAGTCAGGAGTTGGAACGTCCGCCATGGTGCTTGGCTGGTTCGGCTTCGTCCTCTTAGTGGTCGTAACGATAGGTCTCTTGGTGATGATCCTGAGCATCAAACTGCTAAAGCAGTTGACGGATGAAGAATAAGCGCCACAATCCGCAGCACCCTTGCATTTTTGATTTTTTTACGACGCATGTTCTACGTTTAATTGATCGTCATGTTTTCACGAAAGGCACACGAATAATACGACTACTGGGATTGGGAAATGGGTATGGAAAGGAACTACAAGATTCATGAAGTGGACGTCCCGTTACGTCTACAGGACGAATTAGGCTGTCTTCCACAGCACTTGGAAATTGCAGGTGTACATTCAGCCTTTGTTAGATGACTTGTGACGGATTTTTTTGATTTCTTATCATGTATAAAAGATGATCCCCCTTTGTCTCTGCTTCTTTCTTGACTTGTGCGGTATTTGAATCATCACTCGACACTGATGGGAAATGGACATAACAGGGTGATGACTTCTTCTGGTTGGGAGATCTGTGAGTTTGCATGTCAATGTTTTGGCAATGATTCAACAATTACCATATGAATCAAGATGATAGAAGAATTTTATGCTACAAAGTGATACATTTATTTGCATGTCTTGCAGATCAAATAGACAAAAATGGGATGGAACATCACACCCCTGCTGCCATGAACTAACTGATCTGACCCTAGATACACTATATGAATTATTGGCCAAGATTGCTTAGCATCCATCAGGCCATTGCTCCCATTTGCAGCCCATCAGAGCCAATAAGTTATCGCGGAATGGGATCTCCAACACCCTAGCTGCCTATAGCTCAAATTGTACTCTGTATGACGAAGGCCATATGATAGTGGGGGTGTATCAACAAGAAAATGTTATATATGAGCTTCAGCTGTACTTAATTCTCCACGTCTTCGTAAAGCCCAAGTAGAAATGACAGGGCCTTGTCATAGCTCCCAGCAGGGTGCTGATCATGCAGACGAATTGCGGTTTCTGCGCCTCTGCTGCATTATTCGTCCCATAATGTATATGGTGGGCAACTCGTTATGGGCATAAATGCTATGATCTCGTCGTCCGGTCATTTGCAAGCGCTGTCGACGAAGCCGCCGTCCGTAACGATGTCGCTTGCTTTCCCTGTGTTGACTTTAGACGGAGTCAATTCCATTGGAATGTGTTAATCGGTAACCAATCCAATGGATCCAGTCCAATTACTCGACATGGGTCAAAGTTAACGGAAGTAATACGTGATGGGGTAACCCAAGAATTCGCACTGTGTCAAATCCTGGAAAGGAGCTTTCACACTAGGATAATCAAGGAGCTGCAATGGGCCCTCGGAGTGAGACACTGGCTCCCATCGATCGAAATTGTTGACAGCGTCCAGAGTTTGCTTATACCCGCGCGCCTGGAGGTACTCCGGCGCAGGGTTCGGTTGGCCGGATCGAACAAACTCGGCAAAGTAGGCAGACACGAGCTGTATGGAGAAGAGATCGAGGGGTTCGCGCAGAGTGGATAGCGTGCCAAAGACCCAGGGGAGATCTGCGCCGTGGAGACGGAAGTACGGCAGCTCTGGGTCACCGTTCGGGAACTCTGGCGTTGCGGCAGGGCCGCCGAGATTGTTAGGGTCGTAGCCTCCGGTTGTCCTCTGTATCTGGTAGAAGTATGAAGGCTGGAACACTCCAGAGACAACACCGGCAAAGACAGTGGCCTGATCGATACAGCGGAATTGCATGTCAGTCGCTACCCGTTGGGAGATGTTGAAAGAGTCCAGAGTCACGTTGCCGGTGTCGTGGTATGGGAATAGGCCCGAGTCGATGACAGATTGGGCGTATTTCTTACTGATACCTAGGGCTGCTTGGATGCCCTCAAGCTCAGAGGTAACAGGAGTTTTGGGATATGTGCTGAACGAAGCGCCATCGTCGGCTACAATGCCGAACATGACCGGCACATTAGAAGTGGTGACCTCTTTTCGAAGTAGATCGAGCTCCTTTGTTGTCACATAATGGCCGTCTTGGACGACATAGCGCGCAACAGTCTGCAATCCAACGAGGGTTGATGCAGGAACACGCCTAAGGCAAGAGATCTTATGTTCAAGACTGCCGGTGTTGCAGCCTGCTTCAGAGAAGATTTGCGGACCCGCGAGCTTATACGACTCGTCGATTGAGAGATATGAACTGTATGTCGTTGCATAGTCGCTCTCCAGCCCGAGCCCAGCACCGCCACCCAGGTTCGACATGGCAATGGCGCCTTGGAATTTTCCTGAAGCAGGAGGAGACCCTAGGAGCACTCTGACCGAGCCGGCGCCAGCTGATTCACCGATGATGGTAATCTTCTTTGGGTCACCTCCGAATTGTGCGATGTTCTTAATAGTCCACTGTGACTGTTAGTCTTGGAGACATGTATTTGGAGAAGTGGGAATAGTACCTCAAGGGCGAGAATCTGGTCTGAAATTCCATAGTTTCCGTTAATATCAGTCCCAGGGATAGCCAGAAATCCCAGTGTCGACAGCCGATAATTGAATGTGACAACCACGAGGTCCTCGCGTGATGCCAGATTCCCACCATCTGTAAGAGGATCCGCGCCTGTTCCTCCAGTAAAGCCACCGCCATGAATCCAGAACATGACAGGCTTCAGGCCCTCTCGCGATCCCTTCTTGGGTATGTAGGGCGTTTGGATATTCAGGTACAGACAGTCTTCACTGCCGCCACTGCCCTGAGCACATGCAGAACCGTAGTTGGTCGCGCGGATGGTCTTTCCTCTGTGCGAATAGAGTGTTGCGTGCTTGAAGCGCCGAGGAGCGTCGGCATATGGAATACCTAAGAAGCGAAACGACTTTTGATCGCGGAAACCGATATACGAATTGCCTTCGGACATTACTCGCAGCTGCTTCGGACGACTGTCTGTGTCCTCAATCACGGAATCGTTGCCTGTCTGGGTGCACAAAACGGGAAGCCTTGCATTTCGCCGCGGAAAGTTGGAGACAGCAAAATCATCCGAGTCTTTGGGAACGGAAAGCACGCCTTCACGAATATAAAAGTGTGCGTCCGATTTTATTTTTCCCGTGTGTGCAAGCCATGAAAAGAGGCTCTTGAAATCCTCTTTGTGGTCTCGAAGGCTTGTCTGGGAGATCAGCGTCTCTCCGAATTCCTGACATGCCTCACGCACATCTTGCTGGTGCATTGGGTCAAGTAGGATCGCACCGATGTGGTTTGAGGCGTCCGATGCATTCAGATTGTTCTGATAGAGGAGCGTGAGAGAAGTCTTCTCGTTGGCCACAGAAACATGCTGCGCAACGAGTCCGAGCACAGTAGGGACAATACTCCCGAGGATGAAGGAACGCATCATCATTGTTATCATGTTGATTGATAAATTCTCATGCCATCGTCTTGCATTCAAACAATAGGTAAGGCGTCTGATCGACAGTTCCTGCTCGGGAGAAGTATTGTTCGACAGTGTTCGACAGTAAAGTGACACCTCACAACTGACCCCTTGTCAGAAGTCCTCTCCGCAAGAGCTATGGGGCTCCTCTGTGTATTTGAGTCCCTGCAGAATCTGAATAGATTGCAATGAGAACTAGGGGAATCCCCCACAAACCCGTGGAGTCACCTGGAGACGGAAATCAGCCGGTAGGAAAAGGGACTTCGGTCCGGAAGCATGCTGATTAGGCCGTCTGGGGCTAAAATCAACGAGAATAAGGCCCCCAAGGCGAAGGGCCTGTATTAAAGCCAAGCGCATTGAAGAATTAAATCGTATTTGCCTCCTAGCCATCGTGGGAGTCCAACTTTAGCCGAGACTCATCTCGACCCTCGAAAGGGAGTCACCAGACATTCCGATTCTGCAGTACAGCCGACTAACGGAGAATCGACCCGTTCGAGTACGGCGTCAGTGCGACCTGAGATTTTAGCCAAAGATTGGGGTTACACTCGTTCCTTAACGAGATGAACTCATTTCCCCTAGATTGGGTCTGTTCAACAGCCAAGAAGGGTCTAATTAGCCACATGGCGCTAAGATAGCGGAATCCGCAAGAGGGGGAAATGCAACGAGTTGAGGGTGGACAGGCAGGAAAGGTCTAGATTCGAGGGACCGAATGTGCGCGAGAATGTTTGTTGCCTGGAGAAGGTCTGATCATCTGAGGAATGTGTTGTAAAGGATAGATAGATCTTATGGAGGGCAGAGAGTAGTAGTCGGGATCGACATGGAGACGATAGTGGAGCTCGATCGATACCCTTTCGATCCTTCTTAATGACTTGGAGGTTTTAAGTTTCCAGACAGGTACTAGATAAATATCTACCTATGTAGTTGTTCAACCAGAAAGAAAAGAAAAGAACTCCACTCTTCAGGCAAAAGTATCCGATGATCTGATGGACTGATGCGTGGTTGTTTCTGTAGTCTGCCTCCTGCAGCGGGTTTCGGTTGCATATTTCATTCTGAATGGGCCCCACTGACAAGCTAAACCGACAGACAGAAACAGGGGCCACAGCAGGATGTAACAGGTAGACGGAGACAAGTTCCATATATGTCAGGACTACGCCTTGTATCACTTTCAAATGCCTAGTTGCTAATTGTAAGACAATATGAGAAATGCCACGGCTGGTAATCTGCAACCTAATGTCCGGTGAATTCATTTCGACCCAGAAGTCAGATACTAAAATGTTCAAAGGATGTCAAAGGGACGAGTATAAAGGCCGGCCATGCTGCATCGATCAACTGAAAGGCATCATTTCACATCCCAGGTAAGACTCCGACGCCGAGATCGACCACAGGAGCAATGGATATTATCAAGGGCAAATCAGATGCAGCAATTCCCATGGAAATAAACCCTAATCGCCAGCTCAGTATTAGTAGTTCATGACAGGTCCAGCGCCGCCCGGTCCAGGCTTGTCTTCGTAACCGGCATCATATCCAGCGTGGTCATCCAAGGATCGATAGCCAGCAGGACCGCCATCGCGCCCACGGCCTCGACCACGCCCGCCTCCTCGACTTGAGTGGCCCTTACCACGTGGTGCTCCCCCACGGCCGCGACCACCGCGGTGCGAGCCACCACGACGTGGTCCATCATCATGATGGCGGCTGTTCCCTCCATAACGGGAATTATAGTATGGCTGAGGCCTCGTCTGGGATAGCGGCTCATCATTCTGATTGGATTGCGGATACAGGATATCCTGATCACGCTCTTGCTGATGTCGTCTCTTGCGGCTCTTGTTCAAGAACTGAGACTCCCATTCGCCCTCATGGGGATTCTCTTCTTCCACACGCAAAACAACTTTCTCACCGACGACAGTTTCAAAGGTCAAAGCTTTCTCTGCTGGTACAGGATGCCAGTTCTGAATCTTGCCTGCATCGATAGGACGAGCGCCTTTGCGCACAGCTAGAACTATCACGGGCAGTGGGTTCTCAGTGTAGTACTTCTCCGTCGCGGGAACAGGGGCCACCCGAGCAGCCCACACCTTGTTCTCAAAGACGGCAGTCCCAGTGACCTGCCAGGTGAGCTTCTTGCCAATGCCGCCGACCTTGTTCAGAATAGATCGAGGGGCAGGGCGCGGGGTAATGAGGATACTGTTAGCCATATACTTGAGATCATTGGATTCAGCAAGCCCAGAAGGCAGAAGCGGGGTCAGTAGTTGGCTGATCAACCGACTCGAGTCTGCGTTAGATATAAGATATCCAGTGTAGAAAATGGTGCGCTTGATGCGCAGACGACCATATGGCGACCGTGTCGCATTCGATGTAGCTCCGCGGATTGACTTATTGTGGGAATTGATCATACGCTGTACCTCGGCAGTTTCAACTACAGGGGAGAGGAAGGTGCATCCTTCCGCGACCTGAATCACCTCCGCGTTGATCGGCTTCCGCGGTGCTGGCACAACCTGCAGCGACCTGTTCAAATCCTCGAAGAAGTCTCGGAAGCCCTTGACACTAGCAACGAATGAGTGATCTCTCAGGCACTGGCGTCTGACGAGAGGCTTACTGTTTCACTCGATCTTCATAGACCCGAATCTCGTCGGCCTGTTCATAAGTGAGAACGAGGTCTTGAAGGAAGGTCTGCTTGAATTCCATGGTGGTTGAGAAGCGTTCGCTGTTGGGTCCCACTTCAGGCTTGAGACAGATGAGGTCAAACTCCAGCTTTCTGCTGTCCACCATGCGTCGAATAACGTCCGCGAAGCCATTCTCACTTCGGCCCGTCAGAAGTACTGTGAGGGCGTCCTTCTGCTCCATACTCAGCTTGACCAGCCGTACCTGCGGCCAGTCAGCGAACCATACCAAACCATCCAAGACATTTCAAGTCACACAATCTGTTCATTCCACCAGCCATCCCAAGCTCGCGGCTCCTCCTTTTCCATGCCTTCTCCTGTAGCTGCGAGCAATGCCGGGTCGTGCCACCATCCTCCGTTTGTGAAGCTTTCAAGACTTTGTAGGAATCCGATCGTCGGGCCATTCCAAAGTTGCGGATTCGGTAAGGGACTCAGGAATACTGCACAATATGAGCTTCGAAATACAGAGGCAACTGCGAACGGGAGCTCTCACAGGTGTTGTCGAAGTCGTACACATGAATAGCTCTTACCTGCGATACCGCTGTTGTGTAGGGAGAGTTAGTAATGAAGTTCAAAGTATTTAGTCCATGTGGAAACAAATCTCCCACCTGGTAAATCTCTGTTGATGATGGACCAGCGCTTCAACCCTGTTATGGTACGTGAGATAAGTTGATTGCCATTCGCATGGTTCAAGAAGCCATTTCCATTGGCTTTCCCTCGTGCCATACTTGCGGCAGAGCTAAGAGGAGCAAAGTAATTTTCAGCGATGGCAGATTTGGCAGACCTCATCATTTTTCCACCATGGTTTCCAGCGTTGCGAGTTGCGTTGGTAAATCTCAAGGAAGTCGACTCGAGTAGGTTTTGGTTTTTCCCGCCACAACGTGACTTCCGCCCGTAGTAATAAGTATCAACCGAGCGGCTCTCTCGTCGCTGATAACATTCATTTCACCAAAACTGTGCCAGATCGATCCAATTGATTTGAAAATCAGTCTAATGTCTGATGTCTGGAGATGACGACGTGCGACAGGAGATCCTGCAGAAGACGCTCCAAGAAGTAGCGCAAGAGGACAATGGTGACGAGGTGGCTAACCCATGCGTCATCTGCCTGGAAGCAATCACAGAACCAGCAGTCACGGTGCCTTGCGCACATGCGAATTTCGACTTTTTATGTATCGTGAGCTGGCTGGAACAGCGCCGCAACTGTCCGTTATGTATGCCTCCCTACCTCTGCAATCGACCTCGCTTTCGGTTCACTTTATACTGACATTCGTAGGCAAGAGTGATGTTCATGCTGTCAAGTACGAGCTTGAGAACCCTCAAGGACCGAAATTTTACAAACTACCTCCGGTTCCTCCATCCGCTGCCAATGCGCCTGTCTCGATACCTCCTCATCACAGAGGGCGATTACCCCGTGGGCCTCGCCACCGACGACGCCCCGCAGAAAGCCCGCGGCCTCGGGAGCAGCCGGACGATCCCATTATACGGCGGCAATATGTCTACCGTCATCAGCTTTACTCTCTCAGAGTTGGCTCGAACCGTCTCTCTCAGTACCGCGAACTATCGCCAGAGTTGTTCAATCGTGACGAAGAGCTGGTCTCTCGGGCACGGAAATGGATACGGCGCGAGCTCAGGGTGTTTACGTTCTTGAATCCGGAAGGAGAGGCAGACCCAGGCCCTAGTCGAGTGGCTCGGCCTGGTCAGCAGCGCCTTGAGAGCCGACGGGGAAATAATGCCGAGTTCTTACTCGAGTACGTTATTGCGATTCTTCGCACTGTTGATATCAAGGGCAGTGCGGGACAGGCGGAAGAGCTCTTGCGCGATTTCCTAGGGAGAGACAATGCGCGCTTGTTCTTGCATGAGTTGCAGGCCTGGTTGCGGAGTCCTTATACGTCTCTGGAGGATTGGGATCGCCACGTTCAGTACGAGGATACTGCTCCTGGTGGCCCTTTGGCTCGCCCAGCTGGGGGAGACTCCGAGGGCTCTGATCGGACCGCGACTCCGGTCTACAGAGGCGCACAACGCTCATTCCGTGGGAGAGTATCAAAACCTCATCGTCCCCGGGGCTACCAACCACCAGGTAGATCGAGAGATGCCTTGGCGCAAGCGAGACGGCTACAATATGCACGAGACAGGTATATCCCTGACTGATACGATGAAGCGCTCGAGGATGACTAAAGTTTCGGAATAATGAGGCATGTCAGATAGAATAATGCTGTAAAATATAGACTAATGCATATATGGCAATATGGCCAAATGGTATCTTCAATGCTTATGTGTTGTAGTCATTCCTCGTGAGTACTGTAGATGCACATCTTGCTGGTCAATTCCGCCCCCTCCTATCTCCTGCGAAAGCGTCCAGCGCCCCGGCCTTTACTGTTCCTGTTTCGAATCTTCAAAGAGCGGTAGTTTGCATGCGCCTCTGGGTTCACCTTGCGCGTACGAACCTTTTTGGTCTCCTCTTCTTCCACGGCCGGCTTGGCGGGTTTCGCCGGGCGTTCTGCTGGCTGCGGCTGGACAACCCCGATAGCTTCTTTCATCTTCTCCGAGAAGCTCTTGCTCTTCGTGACAGGTTTGATATCTTCCCCGTAGTCGGGATCGGAATCAAGGTCTGGCTCCGACATGGTGTGGAGCGAGACTCGATCATCTTCATCGTCAAAGTCCTCATCTTGGCTTTCACCAAACGCTGCGTCGAATGTCCTAGCCTGCTGTGTTTCGGGAACTGCTGCAAGTTCTGCAGCATCCTCATCAGCAGCCCGATGTTCGTTTTCATCGTCCGAGGGCGAGCCCTGCGGCTTCGAGGTCGGCTTCGAGATGACGGGTTTCATGCGCACCCTGCGCGTTGTACGTTTCTGCCCCTTCTTTTTCCAGGGCCGGCCGATGTTTTGAACGGGCGCCTGGCTATCGGCGACTTCGACGTTCAGCGCTGCCTGCTCCGCCTCCATCTCGCGGAGGACGTCCAATTCGTCTTCCAACCGTTCCTCTTCCATGTCGCGTAGTCCCTGCACTAGCGCCGAGAGACCCTTTCCGACAAATTGGGGCGGTTTGCGCACGGCGATCGGACTCAGGCCGTGGGGATTGGCAGAGTGAGAGGCGGCGTATCGCGCTGAGTTTGACCGTCGCAGGAAAGATGGCGTCTCGGACCCGGTCACGTCGTTGGCGGTGCCCTCGAGATTGGTCTGAGGACCCTGGTTCCTCTCAGTGATATGGTTGTGGTCCTCAACCATTGCGGAATAGCGGAGCGTGGTCGGGGTCGCAAATAGCGCGGACAGCATCCACTTCTTGCCGGACGAGGCCGGGGTGCGCCCAGCTCTTGGGCTCTCCTCTTCTCCCTCTTCGTCTTCTTCCATGATTGTGTCCATGGTCTTCCGTTTCGACGGGGTCTGGACATTTGCGGTACGTACGCTTGCGACGCGATCTGCTGAGGGCGTTGCTGTGCTTCCGCCGGATTCTGATAAGAGGTCGAAAAGACCTAGAGCCTTTCCGTCGCGTTGAGGGGTAGGTCCGATGGCTGCCTTTAGCGGTGTACGGTGTGTTGATGGACTGAAGAGTCTGCGCAATGCCGTAGGCGAGATATAAGGATCGACCTGGGAAGGATGGGAATTCGAGACTCGATTCTTGGACGGCGTCTCGAAAGCGCCTTTGCCGGATTTTCGTGGCGTAGATGTATTCTGAACAGTATCCGGGCCGTCCTTAGATGTGTGTTTGCGTTTCTTGGGTCGTTCTTCTAACTGGACAGACTTTGGGTCGTCTGGGTTTGCCGAGGACGATTCGAGTGCTTTCAGTCGAGAGTACTCTTTGTATTTGGCAGCTGTTGATGGTGCAGTGTCAGTGTTCTCCGCGCAAGAGTATGAATCTAGTTAGCTGAAGGTGAAAATACCGATCTCAGGAACCTTCTTGATATCATTCCGCTCCGCTTTCCTCCCACCATTTTGCGCTGCAAAGGCCCTCTCCCACTCTTTCAATTCCGCGCGCAGATTGGCGGATTGAGTCACGACCTCAGAGATGGCGACACTCGCCATTTTTCATGCCAAGTGTCAATTGATCATCAAGTCTTATCGTAGTTACGGATATCTAGGATAGATATCAGTGGTTCGGTCATATTCTTCTGAGCGCGCAAATCGACCGCCCCTTGACGCGGTCGCGAATCAATTAACGCGGGTTTGACAGCGCGGGTGACGTAGCGCGTTAACCCCACTGCACAGTCACATGACATCCTCAACGGGAAAGACGTAGGGCATAGGGCAGTTTTCGAGGGTTATCCTCGTGTCTTTTTGATGGCAATTGAGGTAAATCAGAATTTGGGAAAGGCTTGCTTTATTTGATTGTGCCTCTGTAGCTGCGTGGCTGGTGCATACTGAAAGGTGAATTAGCAAATATGCAGCGAGTTAGCTGTACTAAAAGGTGCTGGCCACAGTGCAGTAAGCCTACACGAATTGCCTTGCATTTCGCAGAGTCATGAACTACATGCGACATGAGATTATATGGTATCAAAATGCACCATCACTACTAGTAAGACACGCGATTGGGCATCTCCAGACCGAGAACATATTCTGGCCCGAAGCTGGTCTTTTGAGGCAGCAACTTTCGGGGATAACGCCAGCTCGGGATTTTCGGTCTTATGCAGCTCGGAGTTGACGCATTGAAAAGTATTTATAGTCGAGTGATAGTCAGATAATCCTTGACCATCGTCGCCTGTATTCTTCAGATTTATTTGATGGCCATCAGATAAGCTCCTCGCTATTTTGTTGATCATCATCATCTACGGAGTAGCCCTGTCGCGATCGCAGATCCCGACCACGATGTTACGAGCACTCTTGTCATTTGGTCAGCGCAACACAGAGTATATCTTTCCAACCGTTGATCCAACAAAGGATGGACCAGACTGCAAGCAAGATTGCGCCGATTGCACTGTCGAATTTCCGTCCAAGGTGAAAATCGAAAGCTTGACGCCGCTCTATGGACACATCAAACGATTCGATACACACGTGCTGGTGGCTACGGGAAAGTCAGACTGGGTTGAAAGAGTGACACAAGAAAAGGGCAGCTTGATGGAAGCATTGGACTCTGTCAAGCCGCGACAAGGTGTACGTCTCTCGCCAGAGCTTTACGTATCGTCTTCTGACAGATCCAGCGAATGATGATATCTGCGTCAAATCTCCGCTCGCCAGAGGACCTAGAGACCGAGAAGGACAACGAGGGAAATACAGTTCTGATTCTACCGTCATTCACGTTTGTGGACTGCGTGAAGACCGAGGATGTGCGAGAGCTGGTTGACCGCTACATCGACACACCGCAGGACGCTGCAACCTCTCAGTCGGATTCTGCACTTATGTCACGACCGTGCGAGTATGATTACGTCGTGCTCTTGTGCTCGCATAAGAGGCGAGACGCCCGTTGTGGAATCACAGCGCCGTTGATCAAGAAAGAGCTTGAAAGACATCTGCGTCCTCTTGACCTATATCGCGATGCACATGACGAGCGCCCCGGGGGCGTCGGGATATTCTTCGTCTCACATGTCGGTGGTCATAAATTCGCGGCTAATGTTATGATTTATCGCAAGAAGGAGCAGCAGATGATCTGGCTGGCACGGGTCCGGCCGGAACATTGCGAGGGTATTGTGAAATACACCCTTTTGCAGGGCAAAGTGGTACATCCGGAGAGTCAGCTTAGAGGAGGGTTTGATCGACTCCGAGGATTGACGAGTTGGTGATTGGATTATGGTAGAGTGATTAAGAAACCTTAGCCTTACTCATGTACATGGAAACTGGAATAACAGACCAGGGATAACCAGGATGTCTTTCACGTCAGCCACGGCCAATAGCGCTGAGGCGCCGAGCAATCCTTCAGCTTTGGCGTTCCTACGCATCTCAACACGGAAGGCCCGGGGGACTAGGGCTGGCGGAAAAGGCTTGCTGTCAGGCTTGCAATCTGACTCGCTCGTAGATCGTAGCCTTGTTGTCAAAATTCGGCAGACTAAGTTACGGAGTACGCCTTGCTGACTCTAAGCTTAGAAATCATCCCTGTTTGAATATGATGCCCTTAGGCAACGAGATTACTGGAGTGAGTATAATGACACAGGGCTATAGACGGGCTGAAATAAGGTAGGTCCATGTATGGTATGATTGCCGTAAATGAGAACGCGAGACAGTAGCGCTCCGTGGTTGATACAGGTGGATTTCCGGCGTTATTTATTTGTCGATGTCTAAAAGAGACGCACCCCCCTTATCTAAGGTAGATAGACTTAGACTCTAGACCACCAGTGAGACCAGTGATAGAGTCGAAGTTGAGCGGATCAAGTAAGACGGCCGAGGGCGATCTAGTGCCTGAGACCCTTAAAAGGCCTCACTTCCCTCCTAATACGACAAACAAGTGAGACCTTTGCGGAGGGGATTGCCCGATTCGGTTAAGAAGCCCGGTGGGCCACACACGTAAGCTGCTGAACCGTTTCCGCTTGTTCCCTATGAAAAGCCCCAAGGCTGCGCCCGCTTACTGGTAAGTTTCGAGAAAGGGAAAAAAAAAGAATGACAAAGGAGAATGAAGCATCGTTGGAAGTCGTCGGTTTCAACATAATAATGACGATAATGTATTATCGATCATGACAGAAATTCAGCAGAAAATGGGGCCTCCAGACCCGGAGCAGCCCCAACCTCCAGAGCAGCGCGTGCGCAAGAGGCGCAGACGCACTATGGCCTGCACGCAATGTCGCAGCAGAAAGCTCCGGTGCGATCGCGAATATCCCACATGCGGCCGATGTCTGAAGAGCAAAACCCCTACCAAATGCACCTATGAGGATGGCTTTCTGTGGCAGCAACCCAATACAGTTGCATCGCCCGTCTTCTCCGACCGAGGTTCCACAGTACTGGCTCAGATGCCCCGAGTCGATCGGGCGCCCGCACTCACTACCCCGGACTCGGGGATAAGCAGTCTGCCGCCTCGGCCACAACCACCACTGCCATCTACACCGCATGGCCGTCATGGAGAAGAGAAACGAAGCTTTCTGGAGACTGTTCTCGGAGCCCCCAAGGCGGGTGTCAACCAAGAACCATATGTGAACACCGAAGTGCTTCAGCGGCCCCGGCATGCTCCTGAGAGTCGGCACGAGGCACAGTCTCAGCCGTTGGAAGATAACGACGAGCTTGCATCCCCTTCGCAGCAGCTAGATATCCTACCGCGTATGATGATGCGAGGTAAGGAGACCAAGACTCGTTTCAATGGGTCGGGCATACTTGCCAACTTGATCGCACAGGTAAGTCACTGCCTATGCCGTTGAGTTTCTCGCTGGTTAATGCTGTGGCAGTTCCCGGATATCAGGTCATTTGCGGAAGAGGTCAGACTGTCGAGTCCGAACCTTACACAACTGCGCTTCGACCTGGAAAGGGTAAAGCGGGGTTTGTGGAAAAGAAAGCCGTTGAATGAGTCGTTTCCGGTGCCCGACACAAAGTCGCTCATCGACATGCTGCCCTCCCGTCGAACAGTGGATGAGCTAGTGGTCTTGTATCTGACCTGTATCGAGTCCACGCATCGTATTCTTCACGTTCCGTCCTTTCTCAAGGAGCTGGACGAGTTCTGGGCGCAAAAAGACAATCCAGATTTGGTGTCAACTGGCTTTGTCGTGCAACTCCTCCTAGTTCTCGCCTGTGCTTGGAATCTAGCAGACTTTGATACTCTCCAGTTGAAGAACGAAGCTAGCCTCAAATGCTATACTCCGGTTGAGTGGGTTCTGCACGTGGAAAAGTGGCTGGATAACGCTCATATCAAACGGCCAGAGATTACGGCTCTCCGAATACAAATCCTCCTGATCATTGCCCAAAATAGTTTCGGGATGAAACGGAGCCTTGCTTGGCTCGCTACGGGAACCCTGGTCAAACAGGCCATGATGGCTGGATATCATCGTGATCCTAGCCGGTACACCAAGATCTCTGTCTTTAATAAGGAGATGCGCAGACGGATCTGGACGACCATTGTCGAACTCGACCTTCAGGTCGCCCTTGAACGGGGAATGCCCCCCTCGGTTCAAGAGTCGGACTATGATACAGCTCCGGCCTCGAACATCAACGACAACGAAATCCAGGAGACCAGTACCGAGCTTCCCGGAGAGGCGCCTCTCCACGAAATAACCGATTCGTCCTTCCAGGCAGTTCTCACGCAGTCACTCCCATTACGTCTCAAAGCGTGCGCTCTGATGCATTCTCCTCGGGTCAGCTGCCGCTACGAGGAGATTCAACGCTTGGACTGGGAGCTCGGGAGATATCTTCAAAAAATCCCTGCTTGGCCGACTGCAGAGAATGACGACTATCAGAGCAAAAACAAAGTCACTCTACTCAAATCCCTTCTGGAGACGAAAATCGCTCACAGTCTTCTCTCCGTTCATACCCCCTTCGCAATCGAAGCTCCACGGGAGCCACTCTTTGCACTCTCTGCCCGATCACGCCTAGAGGTTGCCACCCTCATCCTTTCCAACCAAAAGCGCCTTCACGAAACCTCGAAACAATTGTCTCTCTGTAATTTTGGGGAGTGGACCATGCAGGCATTCTGTACAGTATGTCAGATATTGCACGCGGGAAGTAGCGCCCACGGTGAGTGACCCGTCCTTTGCGAATTTCAAGAGGTCGGCTTGATGTCATCACTAACATTTACTCGTAGCATCTTCTCCTACATTCCTCACTCACACGCTACCGGGGCTTCCCGAATCCCTCGTCTCGTTGCTCGAGATGGTCTTAGCGTCTGTTGAGACGCGGCTTCTTCTTGTGGTCAAGGGCGCAAAGGAGTACTTCTTCATGTCGACGCTCCTGGCGTTGGTCAAGGCGAAATTGTGGCCGGCACAGGCCAATGTCTATAAACAAGAGGTTGTCGACCGGGTGATATATTTTGCGCAAACCCTCTTTTCACGGCATGCTAATTGCGCGCACTTGGGCGATCGAGGGCAGGGCTGCTTCGGAACAGATCAGGTTATTGCTGGACGCCTCCCACTTGCTTTCGTCCACTCCGCTGACACACTCTTCTCTCACAGGTCCCTAGTTTGACATCTGGCCCTGGTATGGCGCCTCCTTTTGCCGCAGACCCGAACGGCGCTCTTCAATCGCCAGGCTTCGGTATCGTGGTGAGTACATGAACCTTTTCCAATTCACTCGCATCTCTGATGGCGTGGCATCTAGCCTTATGGAGAGATCGACCCCTTCCTGGAGGTCTTTGACTGGGCGGACTTGACGGGAATCACTCTGGGAGAATGACGTCAAGATGATATGGGCTGGAACCGATAACGATCCGTGATGTATTATTGTTAAATTTTTTATGTATACGATATACGAGCGTTTGGGCCGGGATATGATCGCGTTCTCCGTCATAGTGGGTTTGGGGATGTGGTCCACCCTTGGCGGACGAAGGTCTGATCTCACCGGGGTTGATCCCGATCGGGATCACCTCTTCCCTGTACACAGTACATAATGTAGCATGATAACATGATCACTGACGAAAGAAGTGATTTCCCCGAGGATGGAGAAGCATGATCAAGGCAGGGAAGACATCGACTTGAGCTTAGCAACTAGTTAACCAGCTTGCTGGAGCCTGGAGCCTGGACATCCACTGATCTACAAGTGCTCCACATGTGAAGTAATGTAGGTAAACAATGTCGGCGGTATTGGCTTTCAGGGCCTAAATAGCAACATTCGATATTCTCAGGTACTCAAAGTAGCAGGCATAGTCGGTAGAATGTTGTTTGACTATGACCATGTATGTATTTGAATGCTGAAGGTAGGTGCCATGCTTGTAAGGCACCCTCCCAATCGGATGCTCCGTACGGAGTACACCATAGAGTTTGGGTACCTTACTTTCAGGGCCCATTCTCACAATGACATTGGCTCTCGCCCCTGACGGTCCGGTGGAGAATCTGCTCTTAGCTCAACACGGAAAAATGGCACCATCCACGGGGGGTTATTCTGTGATCCAGTTGGGCATCAGCCTACCAGTAATACTGTATTTTAACAAGCTTCTTTTTTAATCTGAAACGTGCACTAAACTGTTTACCCTCGAATAGTGTGGAACACTGCTGTCTTAGCATGATGCATTATTGTTCTTCTAGGCTCAGCTGCAGGCTAGCCTAGATACTATCATCACACACTCTCCAGGCATCCATTTCATGCCTTGTCACAATCAGAGCGTTGACGCTTCCATCTCATCACTGTCTTGGCGTCTGTGGCATGGTATCTCTTCCGTTAACTCGATCATGATGAGCATTGTGTCTTGACTGCTTATAGTTTCGAGAGACCGTCAGTGGTCAATTCCCTTAAATTTGTCTCATCCTTATCACAACAAAAGAGAGACAGTGACGACGGAATGTTTCGAATACAGCTCCTGCTACATGCCTCCTTGCTCTTCCACCAAGCAGTAGTCGGATCGCCATCCTTATCGTCCAAAGAAAAATCAACCCTCTTCTCCAATACTGACAAGTACCCCCTCCCCAACCAGGGCAATGTCATTACCCACGACCCCAACATCATCGAATACAACGACGGTTTCTACCTCTTCATGGGAGGCGTCCACATTCCCATCAGCAAGGCCTCGAGTCTCGACGGGCCCTGGACAAGGGTCGGAACAGTCCTCGACGGACCTAGCATCATCGAGAAGCGGAACCGGACTCGACCCTGGGCGCCAACGACGGTCCAGCACAACGGCTCATTCTACTGCTACTACACAATCAGCAGCCACGGCAGCCGCAACAGCTCCATCGGCGTCGCGACCACCAATTCCCTCGACAGCGGGAAATGGACCGACCACGGAGCGCTGATCAACACGGGGTCCGGGAAACTGTCGCACATCTACCCCTACAACGAGTCGAACGCAATCGATGCGTCGTTTATCGTGGACAATGCGACGGGGAAGCCGTACTTGAACTACGGCAGTTTCTGGCACGGGATTTTTCAGGTTCCCCTGGCTGAGGATTTGCTCTCGGTTGAGGATGCGGAGCACCCTCGCGCGATCAATCTTGCGTACGAGCCGTCGGAGAAGTTCAAGCCGATAGAGGGGTCATGGATGAGTTTCCGGGAGCCGTATTATTATCTTTGGGCCAGTCATGGGAAATGCTGTCGGTTTGGGGACGGGCAGAATGCCAAGGATTTTCCGGCGATGGGTCAAGAGTGGGTAGCGTATCTGCGGTTTGGCGTGTCAGGCTGGCTGATTTGGATAGGTATGAGATTCGTGTGGGGAGGTCGACTAGTGTGAATGGACCTTTTTGGGATAAAGATGGGAAGAACCTCACTGATGGCGGTGGGACTGTTGTCTACGCCTCGAACCATGGTGTTGTTTATGCGCCTGGGGGAATTGGTGTGTTGCCTGCGAACGAGAAGCACCCTGAGATTCTGTACTATCACTACTGTGAGTCAATCCCTTGCTTTGTGTGTGTTGTACTGACTCGACAGTGAATATATCGATGGGATTCAGAGATGATGTGAGTAGGATCACAACCAAGCAATGATAGTGCTGACATGCTGAAGGACGCACACCTGGGCTGGAGTTACCTCGACTACAAGGATGGGTGGCCAGTAGCGAAGTATGTGCATACCCTTCGAAAAGAAGATATCAAACTGACCCTTGCAGAGCTGTAGAGAACAGCGGACTGGGTAGCCGTCCAAACTATATTCTCAGTATATCTGCTCTGATTGGTACGCGTTCTGTCAAATTTATGCAGACTCTGAGCTGACAGATACAGTGGCGTATGTTCTGATGTGACGATCTACTCATGATTGGCGTATCGCATCTTCCTGCATATAGACGAATGGTCCGCCTGTACAACGCTTAAAGCTTATAGATACCCTTTCGCTACTTAATGAATGATGACATACATTGCTCATGTGTTACATCCCATAGATCATATCAGTTCAAGGATCCCAACCACCGTCGACATTCAGAACCAAGCCAGTCGTATAAGACGAGGCATCACTCAGGAGAAACAGCACGGACTGCGCGACTTCATCGGCCGTCCCAATGCGCGGGATAATCGTGGGCATCGCATTCAGCGTACCCTGAATATCACGAGCCTTGTCAAGCAACGGCGTCTGGATACTCCCCCTGCAGACAATCAGCACCACCCCAGAAGACAACCAGACTGTCAACTTACGGAGCAATCGCATTAACCCTAATAGCCGGACCAACCTCCTTCGCCACACTCTTCGTCAACCCCACAACTCCATGCTTCGTCGTCGAATACGCCGCATGCAGCGCAAAACCCCTTAGCCCCTGAATACTCGCCGCATTGACGATACTCCCCTCCCCCGCCGTCGCCGCAATACTCCTCACCTCCGCCCGCAGACAATACATCATCCCCGTGAGATTCACCCTAAGTAGAAAATCCCACTCCTCATCATCCTGCTCCACGAGCTTGCCCACCCCATGCTTCCGCCCAATCGTCCCTGCCATGTTCGCCGCGCCGTCCAGCCGCCCGAACTTCTGCACCGTGGCCTCGATCCACGCATCCACGGACTTGGAGGACCCCACGTCCACGACTGTTGTCAGGACGGTCTCGCTGTCGGAGCCGAGTTTCGCGAATGCGCTGGTCAGAGCGTTGGCGTCGATGTCGGCAAGGGAGAGCCGCGCGCCGTGCGCGTGTAGTTGCTGCGCGACGGCTAGGCCGATCCCTGCGACGCCCGTGACGGCGTAGACTTTGTTTTTGACGGAGTCCATGACAGGCAATCTTGTTACTTAGTCATAGAGGTTTTGTGGTGTTGAAGTGTAGAAGCGAGGGCTATGTGGTTGTCTGCAATCTTGAGAGGGGTAATCGGAGTATGTTCGGGACAAAATGAGGGGATGGAGTTAGCATTTTAGCCATTTATCCGGCGGAGTATGGTACATGCATCATGCAGATCATGGGAATAATATAGATAGGTGCCTGATTGGCAGGCGGTTAATTGGAGAATCCTTCTATGAAGTAAGGAAATGGACTAGAATCTTGGGAGTGGGCATGCAGCATGACTGTATGTCTACATTCATAGCACTCCGCATTAAGCTAATTACCTCCCCTCGTCACCTCTTGCTGAATTCAAACTGGAAATAATCTTATTCAAGCTGCGAATGTTGCATCACAGTAATATGGACTTTCTTCAACAACGAATGGAATCACCCCCTTAACATAGAACTCTACTTTCTGGCCTCTCCTCCCAGATGACACAGCTCCTTAACCTTACCCCAGTTACACTCCCTCCGGGGGCCCCACCCCACGCCCCCGGAATCGCCGGCCCCAGCAGCACAGCTTGCGCCTGCACTCGCACCTGCCCATCACCCAGTGCCTTCAGCCTCCTCGTCCGTGTCATCCTCAAGTTCAGCCGCTTCTGAAACTCCAGATAGCGCAACAACTCGATTAAGATGCCATTGCATCCCTAGCAAGTTCCTATTCGGAAGTGGGTGGGTGAGGTCTCCAGAGTGAGCCTGTGGCCCGATTCGACCGTTGTGTTCTCGATAATAGGGCGGTTGGATGGGCTTCCATCGCTTATGGGGTATTCCGAGAGGTTAATGGATGATATTGGTCGTTTTGTGACCAGAACATCATCATCAATGGTATGCCCCTGGTTCGTTTGCCAGTAGACCTCAATGCCCAGTTTGCGCATCCCATCGTAATATTCAAGTGGCCGAATCTCAAACAACCCGGTCCTCCACACTGTGTGGACCTGCGTGTGGAGACATAAGGTTCGCAGAGTGGAGTCTGTCGTCGAGATCTTATCATGGATGTGCTGTTTCTAATACTGCGGGATGAACTGGGCTCTCTTTTGCCACACGTATCATTGCCTCGAGTCTCTCCAGACCGCATACCTGAAGGAGGGCTCAGAACGTTGCCGAAATGGTATTTTGGTCAATGACGGTCGCGAGCTCTGAAATCAGCTCGGGCCTTCTTGGGCCCGGGTTGTTGAAACGTTCTAAGGAGTTCCCTGATCGGTCCCGTGGGCCATCCGGGCTCTCAGGTTGCTTGAGAGATTCGGGGCTGCCAGTGCTGTACACAGCTGGAGTGGCCCGCGGCGCCCAGCAGATGTCGATGCCGGGCTCCTTGGCCCAACAGACCGTCGAAATGTACGGGTTCGCAGAGATCGTGACGATCCATGCACTGCTTGCACTTCGTGGAGGTGTCGTTCATAACCTGACAATTAACGAAGAAGGCAATGTGGCTGTTGGGATCCCAGTTCTTCGCTGAAGTTCTCAAGCAAGGCATACACCAGAACTTGCGAGCAGTGAGGCGATCGGTCGGCTGAACGGGAGTCAACGCGACAACGCCGCCATTTCGCAAATGAAGAGCTTGATGAAGTCGCAGGACGAAGTCACAGAATTGAGGTTGATGAAAATGAAGCGAAACACGGTGGCAACGAAGTCGAAGAAAGGATGATGAAGGAGGGAGAAGTTGCAACAGGCAGTCAAAGAAAACAAAACAAAGACCACTGAACACTTCACATCGCGCTGTGTTGCTCACGACAACACCATCTACACCAACGACCACTTTACACTAAACAAACAAAGAAGACAACAAAACAAAGACTTCACGTACGCGCTACAGTGGTGTTTCAACACCAAAGTTGCTGCTCTACCACAACCTCTATGTTCTGCACTATCATTGTTTACTACTTCAGGAAATCTTGAAGCTATACGAAGACGACTGTGGACAGTCGCCTCAGCAGGAAGGGGTGTAGTTGTAACGGATTGGTTACAGTCTAACTATAGCTTCCCCTCTGACTCCCTATTACTTGCAGATCATTCCATGTTAGTCCTATGCTTTCAGTCCTCTGTTTTCATGCCTCGACCTGCTTGCGAACTGTTACCGCAACCATCTTGATTAGTATTCGAAGCTATATGTATGGGCCCCCTTGTCTGATATTTAGGAAGACAAGGATCAGTCTTGTTGTCAAGTTATCTACTACTTTCAATGCTGTTCTGATCTAATTTCCATCCTTTATCGTTTCGAACTCTTACCTAGTCAACAGGCTAATCTACCCTGCCCCGTGGATCATCCCTTACAGTTCCAATCCCCGAACCTGGTGGTTGGCGATGACCGAGCGATAGACTCGCGGCCGACCTGCATGGAGAATAGCTGTCCATCGACCATCATACGAAAGAAGCCCGCAATGCCCTCTTGATCCCAACCTGGCACCACTGTGACAACCAGGACTTCAGAAGGATAATGGCAGCTGAATCTGATGAATCCGCACCGGTGGGTCCGATCACAAGAGAGGATATCAATTGCGAGCTGGTCACTCCGGAAAATTGGAGATACTGTTGTGTGCTCTCACGACGCTGCAGAAGATCGTAAAGCTGGTAGACGGTCGAGGTGAAATGGCCATGACTCATACCCAGTGTACTTCAAGCAGATTGCACCATCTGGATGCAAAAGACCAGGCATGGTTGACAGTGAATGTCTGAAGTGCAGATGAAGTAATGTGAATAGTCCTACTGGGAAAGGTGCCCTGTAGGCTGGGTGGTTACACCTGGCAAGACCATCGTGACAGGTATCTTCGGAAGGTGGTAGGGGGCGTTTGGAAGCTAGGCGTCTACTCACTAGAAGGATTCTCAGATTGCCCGGATCTATGTCCTGGTGCTTCCATAACAAAAACTCCCTCGGTATGAGGTATTTATGTGCGATGCAGCTGATGTAAAGGCATCATTAGACCCACGCTCGATATCAGCTGGAGAGTTATTGAGGTATACTTACGGTCTATCCTCTGACAAAAGACCGGCCTGCTTATGAAGTTATGACCATTGCGGTGTCCATGAATCGTCCAATGCATGTTGATTGGCCGCCTCGCAACAGATACTACCAGAATGATGAGTTTGGGGTGCGATCACGATATCGAGCGGAAGCAATTGCAGTTTCAAGGCGCAGTTTTGCCAGAGAGACTTGGGGACGAATTGCCGGGGTCCGTTGCATCTATCATGAATAAGAGCGAGCGCATGCTGTCATAGGATACAAAGCAGTCAGAAAATATGCTATGCTGTAGAAAAGTGTGTTTTTAGATCCTTTTTGAGTTTCTTTGAGCTAGCTTCAAATTATGTTCAAATCCCTAGAGCCAAGTGTCGTAGTGCTGACCAAGATACCATGACCAACCGCTGACCATGATCCGATCAGTCACTTGCGATGCCTCTTCTGCCCGCCAGATTTCGCTGATTGGCTTCTAGGTGGACGTTTATTCTCCTTGCCACCTTCAGACGTGGCGCTTGGTCCAGGTGACCCGTCATCGATCCTGCTAGACTCCCCCGAAATCGATGTCGACGTGTCCTTAGCTATGGCAAATTCCCCACCTGCCGCAGCTGTCCTCTTCTGGGCGATCTGAGTCTCGTGGCTTGTCTTGTCAGACGTCTCAGAGGCTGATGTGAGGCCGACTGGGTCGCCGAGAAGCCAACCTTCGAAAAGCTCAAACGGAGCCTCCCTGTTCGTTTTGAAGCTGTACATACGACTGACTCCTAGTGTGAGTCTTCCGCCCTCCAGATACGCCTCCATGATCCTCCCGTGCTGTGGAGTCATGAAGGATAGAAGTAGAACCTGCTCCAAGTTAGTCTTATGTGTAATTCAGTCAAAGAGGAGATGTGGCAAGCTACTGACCGGGATTGTCTTGTACTCCCTGAATTCAGGCTGAGAGTACCGCACTTGCATCGCCAGAAGGATATAAGCCAACTCATGGGTGAGGATGCCGTCGCCAGCTTCTTCCTCGCTGTAATGCGCAACAACCATCGTCACATGCGGTAACCGCTGATCATCGACCTCGTAGAGTGCGGACAATGGGTGTTCTGACCGGCGGCCTAACGGTCTATAGCCCAAGTAAATCTCAGAAAGAGTAGGGCTGTCGTCCATGCTATGTAGTAGACAGGTCCATGTAAGATCCTGCATTCAAAGCGTGTGAGACTTTCACTTACTTGACGTAGCTCCATTCTCTAGCTCGTATCAACACTGATTGTCCTTTTGGCATATCGACTCGTATAGCATGCCAGATGTGATGGTTTAAGATTATCTCGATTTGCTGCACACGGGCGTCAGGCTCAGCCGCTGAGCGCTCTTCGAGGGTTGCCTCAGGACCGGTCTTGGAAGCCACTTCAGCGTCATACTCCTCAAGCAACAGTAGGTGTGGATGCCGCTGCTCGACAAGCTGTCTGTGATAAGGGTCCATAGGATGCTTGGCAAACCAATCTCTGGATATGGCCTGAAAAAAGTGAGGGCGTTGGGCGGAGCTCGAAGGCTCTTCCAGCTCGATAGAAACAACGTTGACGCCTATCTGCTGACACTGCGAAATGGTCAAAATCGCTTCATTGCGTCTGGAAAGTCGATCGAGGATTCGCGTCACCGCGCGTTTCCTAGTATCTGAGGTGGAGGGCATTGTGCTCTATATGAAGCTTGAGTGACAAGACAGGAGGAAGTTAGATGAAGAGGATGTGTGTATGTTTTCTAGACAAAGATCGAGCAGATGATCGCATGAAGTATAGGTTAGGTTGTCTTTTTGTCATAATTCACTACTCCACTAAGGTACCAAGGTTCCAAGGCAGGCCCCGAGCCTGTAACGGCCCGTTGGCCGTTGCTAAGGGACGTCATACCCGCCTCAGACTTAGTTAGCTGTAGGGCCAGGGCTCAGGGCAAGGACTGGTGGATCTTTTATATCACCCACCACCACCTTCGATCCTCTCACCTCCTCCCTTTCCTCTACACATTGATTCTTCTCATGACATATATGGGAGCAGCTGTAGAGCATTCCACTCTGCATCCTAGCCTTTAGGTATGGTTTAGTGCAGAGAGAATGATGAGCATCAGTAGATACCCTGATACCCTGTTCTTGAGAATTAGATGTAGAAAGACCGTCTTAGGGGACTACTTTAATACCAGCCATAAACATTTGCCCTGTAAGTAGAGCACTGTGCTGTGAACCAAGCCTAAATGTTTTGAGTGCACACTCCTACCAAATCTATTTCCCTTCTACATCCATCCGGACTGTACCTTGCTTACTTGCTATTCTACATCTATACGGACTATACCTTGCTTACTTACTCTTTAACATCCATACGGACCATATCTTGCTTCGTTTTTCTTCATCACATCACTCATACAGAAAAAAGGACAAAAAAAAAAGGCTTCTCTGCTGTTTCTCTGCTGTTTCTCTGCTGTTTCTCTGCTGTTTCTCTGCTGTTTCTCTGCTGTTTCTCTGCTGTTCCTCTGTGGAAATCATAAGCTATCCACCATGCCTTCTCACAAATTCCAAATCCCAGAAGTTGAGACTGACTGGAAGCGAGCCGTCGAAGATGCTGACCTGACAGGAAAGACCATCCATACCCTCGAAAGCTTGTCCTCCGGGTCTAAAATTATTCCATCAGAGTTCTTGACCTTCAGAATCATATGCGTTTCCCATGCGGCCCGTATGTTTGATGCGAAGAAGTGGGAGCTCACGGAACATATGGTAAGGGCCCAGAGTCTACTGACGAACCACTTTAGTGATTTCAGCAATTACCTACAAAGTGTCCGGCTGGACATGGGGGTAACACAAAAAGGGCCTGGGGATCAATTGCCGCTTGGGATCTTTGAGATCCCTCGCAACCACCAGCGCCATGTCCTGGAAGCTGACAGACTCACGAGCCAGAAAATCAGACTTGTTGACCCGGACCATGTCGATGCGTGGCGCATCGTACCAACCACAGATGAGGAAATCGTCAATTTTGCAATTGTTGACTGGCTCCAAGCAGTCTGCATGAAGATGCCCGGGGTCCATGGACAATGGATAGCCAGCCGTTACCAATTCAGGGCGCGGTTTGGGACTAACGAGCTCGAGGCTCGCACAGATGGAGTTCTGCGGATATTCGACGAGCCAGAGAGAGTCCATGCACTGATTGAGTGCAAGGCTAAAGCTCGCAAGGACGCTCTGCCATCGGTGCAATTTCAAGAGGCTGCGCAGATTGTTACTTGGCTGATGCAGAGGCATCGCCCAGAGACTGCCAAGGTCGGCGGGTGAGTTTTTATTATTCATCATCTTGCGAGATTATACACTGACATGCAGTCATGCTCTAGCATTTTCATGGTATCAGAGGACCGGGACGAGATCTTCCTCACCTTTGGCACCCTCGACCGCCATTACCTTCGATATCTGCACGATTCGGACGCACCAAAGAGGTTCCTGGAGCTCCATCCCTATGGTCCATTCAGAATAGACAACGCCGTACGCATGGAGCAGCTGGCAGGCATTGTGCTTGCATACGTTCTCCGGGTTGGCACTGGGAGGTAGACAGTGTTCAGCCAGATCTCCCTCCAAACTTTTTTTCCTTGGTGTTGGATATTTTCCAACATTTCGGTTCATTTGCTGACTTAATCGGTGACCTCCAGGTCTCCAGTGTTAAGCTCACACCTCACCGTGGTGCTGGAGTCTAGTAACCAGCTTCTGATCTGGACTGGTGAAGCTAAGATGAGCTTGATTTGTATATAGCCTTCAGTTTGCGATATAGCTTCAGTCTGCGGTACACAAAAGATCCGTTCTGCTATTATGTCTCGGATATCGAGAAGTCGGATCCCTTAGTAGCGGCCCTAGCGGGTGTCGCTCAGGTTATCTGGCCGCCTGTTGCACGTGAAGGATGATAATACAAGCTTTTTAATTCCATAAGACTCTATGTATCATGTGATAGGGCAGCTGAGTTCGTGGAATGTGATATCCCGTTGGGAAGCTCTTCAGCCTACAGAATCCAGCCTGCAGCAACAAATCAGCGTTATTAGTTATTACCATCCTGAAGACCTATTTTAGGTTTATTAGGATGCACAACCAAACCCCACACACCTATATCTAGTAGGTGCTAGGTAACTATTCTATCTATTAGTGCAAATATAGTGTTAATATCGTCTTTTCCTGTGTATACTATCCTCTCTTGTAGATTGCCATACATCTCCCATCAGCCAAAAAGGTGTCCAGACAACCATATCTAACTAGTAGGCATGATAGTACAGTAGGGTCAACACAGTAGGGAGGACATGACATAGATGCTTTCATTGCCGTGATTGAACTGAGCCTAAGGTGGTTCTTTTGAGGTGGTCTGATATCACCAACCTCATCTTCACTATTGAAGTCGTCGTCCATCATTTCTTGGGCCAAGAGTATCCAATCTAAGCTTGTCATGATGGCCTGATGACTTCTGAGCTCCCCGAGTTTTGTTTACGCCATTGGCTATCATCATTGCCATCAGTCGTGGCGTAGTTGTACACGTACGCGGAGACGTATGGGAAGACCAGGATGATGCTTGGTTGATGATAACGTACTACGCTGATTGTATGTGGATCGCAAAACTCAATTGCTTTCTAGATACACAAACAAGACCATTCTAGAACAGAAAAGGACAGCATAGACATAATTCCTCAGGTACCCAATCCAGCTGCGTACCAAAAGCATCACAATTTTCCTTGCCCCTGCCCATTATCGTCAATTGCTTCAACTTTCCACTGTCGACCGAAGTTGCCGAGGCTCACTCAGCCCCTGAAAGGGAAGCCGTAAGGAGTTGCGCTGGGAGTAGGAGTCGAGCTGGGAGTAGGCGTAGGTGTGATGCTTGGGAAGCCCGGGAACCCGCCAGTAGGGGTGCCTCCGTGACCCCCAGGAGGGAAAGAAGGAGGGCCAGTCGGCTTTGGCCAACTGGGAAAGCCACCACTAGGCTTCGGCCATGGCCACGGCCATCCGGAGGAGTCGCCGAATGGGTTGTCGCGACGGCGATGAGCTTCCTCGCGCTTTTCGTAGTCTCCGCTACCACCCAGTCCGGGGAAGCCGGGGAAACCGCTGGAACCGGATCCAGTGGGCAGGCCGGATGGAATAGGGAATGGGAACCCAGTTGGCATGCCGGACGGAATAGGGAATGGGAACCCAGAGGGCATGCCGGACGGAATAGGGAATGGAAAACCGCCAGACCCGGAGCCAGAGCCACCAGATGGGAAAGGGAATGGCAGGTCGGCCTCCCTGGCAACAGGTGCGGGCAAGGCGAGGGCACAGCCCAAAAAGCCCAATGTTGCTGCAATGGAGAGCTTCATTTCGATGATTAAAAGTGATGGACTTCGAAGATAGAATGAAAGTAGAAGTTGTCTTCAAATGAACGTCAAGCTTGCGTTAGACAAAGCGAGCTTGGAGTCGAAGAAATCAAGGGAGGCAATGCGTCTTTTTATAGACGAGAACTTCCAGCACAAACCGTTAAAGGGATTGATCAACAAATGGATGAAAAAGTCTATCCGTCCGTTGTCGAGTCAGGACAAGAAACAGGCTGTTCAGGGTTTCGGATGTAGGGTCCATGCCCGCTGCGAGACGGATTGACAGTCTGCTGTGGTGCTCCCTAGTGGAGCCACCATTGATGGAAACAACAAGAACGGAGGTCAGCGACAAAGCCGCACGGCAATGTGCTGGTCCAGGTAACTCGGTAGATAGGTACCATTAGCCCTGAATGGGCGGCTCGATGATACATATTGTGAAACGCGGGCTGTTGCAGATGGCGGGTATGGCTGGGACCCTGGCGAGTCTACCAGTTCCGAGCAGAGTCGAGACTCGAGGCTCAAGATCATTCCTTGGCCTCAAAATTCAGAATGATCAGCCTGTACACCTTGACGAATCCATCTCGCAAACTACTGACGATCCCATCGACACAATCATCCACTGGGTTCCGAAAATGATGAAGCTCCAGTAATCCACGCAAGAGGGTCGACGTGATGACCTTGCAAGTCGTTGTCCTTGTATGTGATGCCTCATCCATGCTATTAAGTATGCCCATTCATCAGATTGTGACGAATATCGTTTGAAATCCATGGAATCAAGGCCCACAGGGGGTTCCGACGCCCAATCACATCACTTCTGAGCGACTTTCTCCTGATCGGCAGGACGTCTGGACTCTGGAGTGATGGACGGCAATAATCTCCATTCTTCCAGGGTCAGCCACAGTCAGCCAGCTCGTCAGAGTCAGGACCTCTTCGGATCGTGTCCGTAGGATTGATCGGTTATTCGACATCCGTTTTCGCGGCACTGGTGTGACAAGTCCAAGACGGCAAAGGATCGCCAGTTGGCGACGAATGCAAAATTTCAGTCCGTGCCGCGCAAAAGAAATTCAGGTGCGAAAGATGCAGTAGTGAGTGTGATGGCCATAATTTGTGGCAATTAAGATGCCGTTCCCTGTTCCAGAGTGCCCTTTTCCACCTCAGATTGATGGAAGGGCGATGATCAGAGACGCCGGATACGGTATCTGGCCCGAGCGATGAGACAAATCTGGGCGTTGCATTCCAGACTCAAGGCCATCAATAATTCGAGAAAGGAGACACAGACACTGGTCCCGGGTTAAAATATTGTCGGCTCTGATGGAATGCATTGAATTGCATTACTGTGGATGATCGTTGTGGATACTTTGCTGCTCAAATTGAGGACAAAAAGAAGAATTGACCATTTCGGGCCTGCAATTTTGATGCCTGAGGCAGTATCCCCTCAAACTGTCCTGCTGGGTTTGTTGGACACAATCACATCTATTGAGTGCGATGTCCTGGTTAATTTGAGCAGCTACACTGACTAAGATTGATTCTATCCTGGTCATTATATTAATGCACGGTCTTCAGCTAAGATGTTAAAATATCATGCCACTATGATTATGGATAAGTAACCCTAGACTGATAAGTACATCGTCCGGACAGTTTCATAGCCTAGTGGTATTAGCTTCTATATAAGGCATATGAACTGGAACTGCTGAGGTTGAATCTGGACTTCAAGTCGTCAAGACTGGTGAAGCCATCCATCTTCCAAGAGCTGCCGTGCTGACGGCCGATCCCGGGGATCAAGCTTCATTGCTCTTAGCACAAATTCCTTATCTTCCTTACAAATTTCTTTAGAAGTGGTGAGATGAAAAGGTCGCAATGTCTCGGGAGGGCTATTCTGCATGATCCAAACAAAAACTGCCAGTCGTTGCTGGTCCGCAATCTCTTCGTACGATTCTGGAAATGGCCCGAAGCATCTATGATGCTTCATGAGAATTCTGAGGTCGTACTCATCATGGTGTGCAGGGACATCTGGCTTGACTATGTGGAATCCATCCCCATAGAGAAGGCTGATAAGCTAAATGGTAGATTGATGTTAATACTCAGATCTAGATTTTCGGCTGGGAGGGTTAACTTGCCGTTGCGCCAAAAGACCAAATGTCTGTTGCAGTACCCCATTGCATCTGAAGATGTGCTTCCGGGCTTCTGAAGATGGGCGTGCCAATGGGTTCGCTGTGTTGCGCGTGAAGAGAGTCCATATGCACTGTGCTTCCAAAATCTGCTAATTTGACATCTGCGAAACGGATGTCGCTGTGACCATAGTTCACTAACACATTGCTCGGCTTGATATCTACAACAAACCCATCAATAAGTTCGCATAGCAGAAACTTGGGATAAGTGGAGCATACCAGTATGTACAAATCCCTCAGCATGCAAAACCGAGAGTGCTTCTAGCACCTTTTTTGCAACATACTTCACCTCTGGACGAGTAAGACGCTGCTTGTTTGAGGCGCGAAGAGCATCATCGTCCAGGTATCTGAGTATGAGTGTAGGAGGAACGGTTGAATCTTCGATTTCTTCGATCAATGGGCGAATACAGGGAGTTCGGTTCTGGAAACGAAGCAGGATGTCTCGTTCGTTCTGTAATCGGAAGTGTCTGACACTCTTTGCCACGACTTTCTCCTGATGCTCGTTTCTGTAATTGTTATGAGACTATTGCTTAACAGCATATGGAGGAAGGGCGCACTTAGCAAGCCAGACGCAGTCCTGTAGTTGTTTTGTAACAGTGTACAGCCCTCTTCGCCCTTTCAAAACCTGGCCAAGAGATAGTGTAGCTGCCATATGAGATACAGGCAGACAGATGTCTTTGACCCAGTAAGGATGGTTAATATAGGATACGGAATGGTATCTAGGGATAGGTGATTAGCTGAGGTCAACACATCATGTTTGATATGCAGCTCACCGGGTGTAGTAACTACGAAGCCAACTTCTCCAGTCTCTCTCGAAGCATTTCAAAAGTTGCTCGGTTTTCTTCCCACCTGTGCATGGCGTCTTCAAATTCCTCATGTGAGACCCAGCCATCTTTACCCATGACTTGCGTTCGCAGAATGTCCAGCTCTGTATACGCGTCCGCCCATGCAGTCGCCTGCCGACGGCTTTCTTCGATTTCTTCTTGCGAAAATGAAATCGGGCATGGAATCTCCAATCCTCTCCGCTCGGCTATTTGGTCCCATTTCTCATACGTCTGCATAAGAAGCTCTTTGAGCGGGATCGGTCCATCGAGGGAGGACCGTCCGACAATATGGAAAATGAACGTTGTAGGGTCATCATCGTCTCTCGTGATATCCATGGCCTTGACGAGGAGCGGGTTGAATTTCCTTAAAGCTAATTCATAGAATTTCTTCAGCCGAAGCCTGGCAAATTTGGCTCTAGCCAACTCATCTTCTGTTTGTGAGAGGGCATCAAAGTCTTCCGGTAATTCAGGTTGGACCGCGCCCCATGGATACTGGTCATCGCAATCGAAGACCGCAGGAAACCTTGCTTGCATGAACAGGGGAGCGGAATACACTGCCTGCCAGTCAATTGTGCTTGATATTTTTCTTGGATCCGCATCGTCAACAAATATATTGTCTGAATGAAGGTCATGGTGCAGCAGTACAGGCCTAGAAAGCTCTTCCGGTGGTAATATATGAGGGAGAAGAGTTAGAAACTGCTCGAGAAGGCGGACATGTTTATCCCTTGCAATTGCTGTCTTTGAGCCTTGATTTTGTATCAAGGTAATCTCACGGTTTGCGACAGCCGAAAGGTATCCTTGCGCGGTATCCCCTTACAAGCCATTAGTCCGTTATCAAATTGAATATCAGATGAACATACAAGGACCCCGATCAATACCAAGTCCACGCTTCTGGTCTTCCCAAAAAGTCCGCTCAGTTGTTGGACCAAAGACGAACTTCTCAGTAAGCTCTTTGCCATGCGGATATGTATCCTTGTAGTATAGACTGCCATGACACCTGAATTGTGCGCTCATCAACTTCCTCTCAATTTCTACCATGCTTTTAACCAACCCGAAGCGTTGAGCTTCAGACATGACATTCCAAACCCCGCTCAATTGGCGTCCTCTCACCCTCTCCATGAGAATATACTCACTACCAACGGGGTTGGGCTGCAATGGAGAGCTCCAGCCCATGACCCTAGGAACGGGGATATCGAGAACATTGCGAAGCTACCATGTCATTAGCCAATCGCATGCTGCTTGCAAAAACTGATCTACACACAAAATCAAGGGTTGCGACTTCACTGCCCACGCAATATCGAGAATGGCCAGCATTCGGATTCGGGATCCTTGCCAGCACTTCCTCGCCGTTCTCCATTCTCAGAGAAAACACCTTGTTGTACATTCCCTCCGGTAGCTTGGTCATCTGGATACATCGAGTACCGAGGACTTGACCAGCAGCTTGCTGGAGAGCTGGAACGTTAAATTTGACATATCGTCTTTCCAATTGGAGCTGTTCGTTGTATAGCCAGCGGCCGGACGTGTAGTGAAAGAAGGGGCTGTCTGCTTCTGTCTGTGAGAGATTTGTGGTGCAAGTCCGAGATCGAATGGAAGTTATAGCTGAGCTGAGATGTCTACTGACAAGCTTATAGGCTTTGTGTTGCCCTTTCATCGCGATGTTTCCGCGAGGTCGAGGTGAGTGGTGATGATTCGAGGACTCGACGTTTGATATAAACAAAGCTGGTCACATGATACAGGGGAGGTATACACAACAGTGAATAGAAGTCTTGATATCTACAAAATTACTTTAACTGAGGTGCTAGTTACTACTTTAAGTCTCATGAGGCCTACAATCTGGTCTCTCAAGATAAAGAGCTTGATGACTTCCCTAACCTCTGATTGTCAGGTCATATAAACATGAAAGCAGTTGCTATCCTCCTATGTGCTACAGCTAATAAGCATAAAAATTGATCGCTTCCGAGTCCATAGCCCGGATGCGCCGGTTCGCCCGCATGAGAACCCACCGCAGCACCCAGGCAGTCGCTATCACACCCGCTGAGAACCCGATGCTGCAGTACATGGCCTTGGAGAAGCGCGGCGCATCCGAATCCGGCCACAGGTACGGAGTGTACACGCTCGCCAGATTCCCCAATGTGTTGGTGATGGCGATAGCCACGGCCTTCTTCTCGTCGGTTTGTCCCAGCGTCGCTGCCGTCCAGGCGAGGTTGATGTTGTTGACGCCGTATGTGGCACCCACGAACAGGATCATGGCGAAGTAGCGGGCTGCGATGTTGAGGGTGCTGCAGGCTACGGCGAACCCAATAATTGCTAGCAGCTTGGAGAGTGTGATATGCCAGGTGCGTTCGTTAAAGTGGCCTGAGGACCAGGAGACGATTACGGAGGCGAATGTTGCCACAAGGTACGGGGGGCAGGTGAGGACGAGGGTGATGGTGGAGTTGAACCCGAGAGTTTTGACGACCGTTGGCATAAAGTTCTTGAAGCCGTTGGCGGACAGGTGGAGATTGCACTGGAGGGCAAAGAGCCAGGTGCGGTAGTCGGTGCATGCTTCGCGGAGACCCTTCCATGTGCTCGTGCGGCCTTCTTTCTGCGTGGTGTCGCGGGCGATCCGGTCGTATGCCATCTGGCGCTCCTCTGGGCTCAGCCACCGGGTCTTCAGCGGCGAGTCGGGAAGCAGGAAGAACGCGGCAATGGCCACGGCGAACGTGGCCACGCCTTGGATGAGAAACAGCCATCTCCAGCCGGCCAGGCCGTGGACTCCGTCTAGTCCGGCAAAGACCCCCGCGGCGATGAGTCCGGAGAATGAACTTGCCAGCATATTTCCTGTGTATAGGACGGCCATGCGGGTGGTGGCTTCTTTGCGGTTATAGAACAGACTGATCATGAAGAGCGCCCCCGGGTAGAACGGGGCCTCGACGATCCCAAGCAAGAGCCGACATACGAGCATGCCGTGGTAGTCTTTGACAAGGCAGGTGAGGGTAGAGATAATTGCCCACCCCAACATGAACCCGGCCATGTACCACGACGGTCGAACGCGGTTGAGGAGCATGTTGGACGGAACCTGGCCTAGGAGGTATCTGGACTCGTCAACATTCGTCCGTTTCTTAAGAGAGATTTGCCCACCCGACAAAGAGGATGCTCACGCAGGTGTTGTACTGCGTTCCGTGAAGATGCAGGTCTTTAGACAGGTTGTTGAGCTTGCCATTGACCATGGCGTTTCGGTCGAGGAAGTTGAGAAAGTACATCAGCCAGAGAATGGGCTGCTTCTGTCAGCAAGATCAGGCAGTATACTGCATGCATGGACCAACCATCATGTACAGGTCAATCTTTTTCACGAGGGCAATCTCTCTGGGGTCGGTTTTGGCGGCGGAGCCAAACTTGTCATACTGAGGAGTCGGCTTCAACACCTCGTCACAGTGGTCGATGTGCTCGACCTGCCCTTCGGCTTTGGTACTCATGGTGGTAGTGATTGAATGCTGTCAATATCTGGCGATATGCCCCATAAAGAAGGGAGCATGGCATCTCCTGATCGCTTTTATATCTTCGTTCAGGCAGGTCTTGGCTCCCCGCTGATCTGGGGTATGCATATCCCCACGGGGTATCCAGAGTAGGCACATGGCCGATAGCATGCATATCCGGGGCCAATAGAGGAACAATGAAATGCGGGGATGCCAAGGACTTATACGAGTGCTGTCAAGCTTGTACACATTGATATCAAGGAGATCCAAAGTGCTTAATTGGTTTATCCGAAGTGATATCCGTGTGCATCCATATCCGTCGGAAAAGATGATACTCAACCCTCTCAGCTCTGAGGAACCGAAGCTATTCGGAGAAATTATTACTGCCTTATTGTATCATACTTGATTGGAACAATCCTGCCACCGTATTTCAGTAAGCTAAAAGGTGTATGGGCTGTCCAATAATCGCAGAGCCAGTTACTGTAGATGTGTGTTTAATGGCAAGAACTGTGAAACATCTGCTAAATGCATTTACCCACAGGATATACGCCATCTATGAGGCATTCTATTTACAGTCACTTTGCCTGCATCTTCTGCTGTCTAGCCCACTCCAACGCACTCTGCCTGGCCGATTCCTCGCCCACCTCCCCAAAGATATCAACACCCAGTCTAGCCGGGAAGTTCATCCGCTGGTGGCGGTCCAACGCCTGGATTCTCTCAAATGCATGTTCAGGTAAAACGAACACTACCTTGTCAGCAGTGTACCTTCATATAGTTCAGTTGACACTTACCCTCGAGATTACTTTTAATTCTCTCCGCGGTCACTGACTTGGGCACGACCGAAGTCCCGCGCTGAATGGCCCAGCTGATCAACACCTGCGCGGGTGTTTTGCCTAGCTCTTTAGCGACCTGAATGACGGTTGGGTCATCGACAGCCCTGGCACGGTTAGCAGTGACCATAATAGGAGCATAGGATACTCACCGAGGAATATTGTAGATGTTGTTTCCCAGGGGCGAGTAAGCGGTTATCACGATTCCCTACTCTGTCAGTAACGTATACTTCATGCTTGCAAGATGCCAATACCTGTTGCTTGGACCACTCGAGCAGATCCCTCTGCTGGAGATAGGGATGTGCTTCGATCTGGTTGACGGCCGGGTGGATTCGAGCCCTACGCATTGCAATCAGCTCCTTCATCTGGACAAAAGACAAAAGATGAGGACATACGTAGTCATCAGCTCCTCAATCCTCTGCCGAGTGAAATTGCTCACTCCAATGGACCGCACTTTCCCCTTCTCCACGAGCTTCTCCATCGCAGCCCAGGTATCCTTGATCGGAACGTCAATGACATCGACCAGCCCGGTTTCAGCATCCACAGGTTGAATCGTCATCGTCGAGTACCGAAATGAAACGGGCCAATGGATCAAATACAGATTTAAATAGTCAACTTGAAGATCGCGGAGTGTTTGTTCAAGCGCCTCCTCCACATGTTCGGGTTCGTGGTGTGTGTTCCATAATTTGCTTGTGATCTATGAATTGCGGTCAGCATAGTCAAGGGCTCATTGTAATGGTCGACATACGAAGATCTCTTCTCGCGGAACACCAGATAATTTAATCCCCTCTCCGACCTCCTTCTCGTTGCCGTAGACTGCAGCAGCGTCGATGTGTCGGTATCCGGCTTTTAATGCTGTACAGACGGCCTCTTTGACCTCGTTGGGCTTGGACTGCCATGTTCCAAGGCCAATGGCCGGGATGCTGTGGCCAGTTTTTAGGGGGTAGAATGTAGGTAGAGCCATTTTACTTTTTCCACGACTCATAAAATGGTATCTGTTAGATGGTCGTGAGGGCTTATATAGTAGGTAATATCCGATGGAGATGGTGCTTTTCCGGAGTGAAATCCGAGGCATTTCCGGCGGGATGAAGTGGATAGGACTATTAGTTATATAGATAACTTAAGGTAATCATATTAACATGAGAATTCAACTAATAGATAAAATAATTGATATTAGGAGCAATAACAACATGTTTTTGCACATCATTTCTACTAGCAGGACACCTCTGAATCAGTGATTTTAGCGTAGTCAACAAGTACCCTCATTGCCATTCTAATATATCTTAGAGTGACTTAGAGTGAAGCTACTTCTAAAGACGACCGACTTCTGCAAGATCAGACATGCTTCACTCCCCTATGACAGGACTCACTGTCCCCTCACTAGCTGACAGTCCTATGCAAGAATCAGCCATGCTCTACAAGCAGATCGCATAATACTCACCGACTCTTCTGCAATGAATGAGTTTGGTACACTCAAGTCCTTCACAGCAGTCCCCGAGTGGCGCACCGCTGAAAGTCTCATAGATGCCCCTTCTCCAAGGCAAGTGTCCGAGGGGATCTGAGGACTGGGTGTAGCCAATACCATAGCAGCGAGGGAGGCAAGAAGGTAAATGAACTTCATTCTGCTGTGAGTTGTTAGCATCTCCGTGACATATAAGATGTTGAGACCTATTCGAAGTATGATAGGGAAGGTGAGTACTTATGTGATAGCGAGGATGCTTGATCAGAGGAATTCAGTCGCTTTATACTCCTCGACCAGTCCTGAAGAACTTTGGAATTGTAGAAAAGGTATATCCGTGATCTCAAGACAGTTTCATGCTAGCAAGTCTAGTATCAGCCTCCAGCAATGTTACACAACATGCCATTACATCGCGGCAGTATGCTACTATGTTCATCAGCACCTTGATTGCACTAGAGAATGGGATAGACGAGCTCGTTGCTCTGAGCAGCAGTGGTCTCGCAACATGCATAGACAATGTATATAGATCAGTCGGCTATCCATGAGAGATTACTGTCAGAGGGAAAACATCAATATAACCTCTTCAGGTAGCATTAACAATACACAGCTCATAGAATGCAGCTAATAGGGCATGGCAATCTTATCGATCATTAAATCTAAGATCACACAACCTGATTGGCTCTTTCCTGCACATCTAATCTGATTCTACCTAATCTACATATGATTTTCGTACTATAAACCATTGCTAGGTTGGTTGGCAGATACAGATAATATCTACTAGTATATATCTGATCTTTACCTCGAGGAACAGCGCATATGAGATGGACAGTATCATAGCTAACGGCGATGGACCCGGGTCCTGATGATCATCCCCACGTGGAAGAGCTTAATGATGTTGCAAGTTAAGTTGAGACTGCAATTTAGAATGAAGGATGTATAGATGACACCCGATCTTTCAGGCAACATACACTATACCCCTCAGTGTACTGATCATTATGACACACAAGGACTTCAGTCTTGACATCAAGACAATCCTCAGACAACATTCGCAACATCCTCACTTCACACTACACTCGCGATGCTCCTCACAACACTGCTCATAATCCTCCTCACAACAGTCCTCTAACCACGCAACATGGAACCCAGCACACTCCTCACCGACCTCAAAAAGCGCTACGAACACTCCCAAATCCGAAAAACCCGCGCGGAGCTCAAAGAAAAAGCCACAGCTGACGCCACCGCCGCTCCCGACCACTCCAAGACCTACAAAGAATGGATAGCCAAGTACCACAAAGAGCAAAGCAAAGGCTTTGCAATTCTCCAGCGCATCAACGCCTTACAGACCCTCAACGCCAACCAGACAAGCACATACAGACCAGATAGCAAGGGCAAGAGCGAGAGCGCCGATCCACCGCCCTACAGCAGCACAACCCTCGACGAGATGATCTCCGCCCTGAAGCGCCTCTACCGCGAGCACCTGGAGACACTGCAGAGTTTCCTGGCTGCACCTCCGACGGGCGGTCGGGCGGGGGATTACCATGAGTTTGAGTTTCTGCGGGTGACGCATAATGAGAAGGGGCAGACGCTGGTGTGGGAGGAGCATCAGTATACCTGTGCGATGCGGGGTGGGTGCTGTGGCCGGCGGTGTGGGTGTTGCAGTCTGCCTCTGCGGGAACTGTTTATTCCGTTGGCTAATGGGAAGAGGAAGCAGGGTGGTGTGTATGGGCATTGTACGGCGGAGTGTCTCTGCTGTAATGTGTTTTATGGATGCTATAAGCCTGATTCCCGGTTGCCGGAGATCGATCCTGATTTGCTTAAGGCTGTTGGGTGATTCCTGTACCCAACAATAGAGGTATTTGCTTGTTATAGACATGCTGGAGACAATGCTCTTGCTATACAGGTGAAAGGTGAAATGAACTAGCTACACACATTCAGCAACGCCACTGTAGGATCATGGTCGCTTGCTTGGTCGTCATACGAAACCCAGGTGTTGACGTGCAGATGGTGCATCTCGGCTCCCTTCGCCAGCGCCGGGCTCACGAACATGTGGTCCAGCTGTTGGCAGTTCATATCGTACAGATATGTATACCGCTCCGTAGTTGCAATGCCAGCGATCTCGTCGAGATCCTCCAGCCCGGATTCAGCAAGCAAGGTCTCCATCGGCTGCGCAAAGGTGAATTCGTTAAAGTCGCCAGAAGCAATGATCTTGGCGCTGGAGTCTTCGGCCAGGATGGACGATGTAAATTCCTTCTGTCGTTAGTAGGGTTCAAGGTTAGAAAGAGCGAGGACGTACAGAAACGAGCTTGGCCTGCGCCTCGCGAGTGGCAACCCCTCCGTTGACCGGCGGCCGGGCATCGCCCTCGATCGATGATCCACCACCCTTACTGGTAAAGTGCACATTCACCGTGAAGAACTTGTTCTTGCCGTCGAGCGTTTCCCAGGCTGCAGCCAGAGGCTTGCGGCTGTCGTCCCAGGCGTCATTGGAGGGGTCGATCAGCCCCGGGTTGTACTTGAGTTCGGCGCCAGGGAGCACCTCGTTGGCGTCGGTGTTGGAGCCGGGGTTGGCGTTGCGCAGGCGAATCACGGAGGGATCGTACAGGTAGGCGACGCGGATGTTTCCGCCTGGCTGGCCGCCGTCCTCCTTGTTGACTGGGGCAATATCAACGAAGGAGTAGTTGACGCCGCCTTGGTCGGCGATGGACTGCACGAGGGTCGACAGCGTCTTGTTGGCGGATACCACTGCAATAGCATTAGCCAGGTCGTCAGACACCATGGGTCAAGGAGGGAACCCTACCGCCGTCATCAGTCGGCCCGTCATCATCCTGGATTTCCTGCAGAAAGACCAACGTGGGACTCTTCAGGTACTGCGCAATGTGCTGCGCGATCTTGGGCAGCGTCGTTGAGTTGGGGGCGAGGTTATTGACATTGTACGAGCCAACTGTTACACCGCAGCATGTTCCAGTCGACTCCAGATCCGTGGCGGCTGCTGCCGTCGTGTTCGACCCAGTAACAGTCAACGCAGTCAAGGGAAGCAGCGCATAGTACCCGTACGCGGTCGTGATAACACCCGTGATATCCCCGATCAAATCCCCCAGCTTGGTATCAGTAGGGTTCTTACTGCCATCCAGCGGGGACCCAACAATGACAGCCTCGGGGTTCGAATCTAGGTACGCTCATCAGCCTCGTCCAGCTTCATACCATGAAATTGTGAAGAGAATGCATACCCTTATCCCGCATCGTCAACCCACCCCTCTCATTCTCCCCACTCACCTCCCAATTCCCAAGCACCCACGTATCCCCATACGAATTCGGCCTCGCAATCGCCCTCACATTCGACACCGTCACCAACTCTCCACTCAGACTCTCCCAAAAATCCATCCCGTACTTCCCCGGCTTTAGCACCGGATTCGCCTTGCTGATTGTGCTCACATTATTCGGCACAGCAAGCACATCCCCGCCATCCAGCGCGGAGAACTGCTCCGTAGGCGGGGCCCGGCCTCCCTTGCCTACCACCACGGGCACGACGGCATTGCCGCTCGAGACGACGCTGATGGCAGATGGCGAGGTGAGTTCCGTCAGGTACACGTACGAGGCCGAGGAGCGGTACTCGGAGACCTTGCCTGAGAGGGTGATGATATCGCCGGCGGAGACTTTGGAGACGGCGGTGCTGCCGTAGACGTAGATGGATTCCGAGGTGGAGTCGTCGTCGTCGGGTGTTGTTGACCTTAAATAAAAGCCTGCAGAGCCTTTGGCTGTCACCAGGCCTTGGATGTTGGAGACGGTTTGGCCGGCGTAGGGCGAGAGGTATTTGTTTCCATTGATTTCGCTGATGGTCAGGGCGGAGGTTGAGGACACGAGCGCCGAGACGCAGAGGAAGAGCGAGGCTTTTATCTTCATTTTATTGAATTGCACAGAAGTGGCCTCCTTTTGGAAAGATTGTGGAGGATTGAGACGCGAGACTGGCGCATGTTTTATACTCGGAATCGTGAGGGGTCAATTGCCTCGGCGCAGTCCGGGGCAATTGTCTTGGATACAGAAATTAAACTCGACTATCGTCAGGAGAGAGGTAGATTAATTTGAGAGCAATTTAGATATCCTGGTCCCTTGCACCAGTAACAGTCGTTGATGAAGCCCACGTTGTAGAGCCAAGCTGCAGCCAAGCACGCTAATGAGGCGAATACAAATTACCTCATCTACGGCATACTCATGATGATGGAGAATAGGCCTACTGGACCTGAAGATCATTCCCGAGTCTGGCAACTGACAGGAATATGACTGCTATATAACTAGAGGTAACTCGCTAAGTGAATACATCCGTTGCGTATCGCTCCTTTGTCTTTAGATTATCCAAGAACTCCTCGGCCGCAGCATTCTCGTCATCCTCTGCAGAGACCTCCTCGCCACGTTCCCGCGCCTCCTGCCGCAATTGGCGTCTCCTCTCCAGGTAAATATCCTTGCAGGCCTGGCGCACTCCGTTCCCCACGCCCGTGCTGCCACATACATAGATCCGAGCGCCCTGGTCAAACAGACTGACCAATTCTTCACGGTCCTCGAGCATCAAATCCTGCACATGACGGCCCTTTGACCCGTCCTCGGGCCGGCTATAAGCCCACCTTACGTCCACAGCGCCCAGTTGAGCCCACTCGGCAAGCTCAGCCGCGTGAATGTCATCCTTGCCTTTAGTTCGGCAGCCCACGTACAGTATCGCTTTGGCCGGCTGTTCAACCTCGGGAAGCTGGCCATCAGCTCCGACTGAGCTGCGTCTGCCCCGGATCTTCTCGGCGCGGTCCATAATGAACCCACGGAAGGGCGCAAGTCCGCTTCCTGCGCACGCCATAATCATGGGCGTCTTCAGATCCATCGGCGGCTTGAAGCCGGAATGAGAGGGCCGCACGGCGATATGGGCACGCTCGCCGGGCTTCAGCTCGGACAAGTAGGTCGAGGCGACTCCCATGTACTGCTCGGCTTCCGCTCGCTCGGCGGGTGGCAATGATTCCGCGGCCAGAGACGGCGCGTTGAGCACAGAGAACGTAATGGAGCATTCGGAAGGATCCGCCAGGGGAGAAGAGGAGATGGAGTATTGACGCACCCGCATGGGTGGGAGCATGGCCAAGAAATCGCCAACGGCCAGCTTGATTGAAGGGTACCGGATCAGCAAATCCAACGGACTCATCCGTTTCTTGACGATTTCCTCGGCGAATCGAGTGGGGCTGGACGCAAGATAGCGTAGCTCAGCCTGCACGTCAGCGTCGGTGACGGCGGCGTCTGCCAGTGCGGTCAGGTCGCGTTTAGAGGCCGGCTGAGAGAGCTCCACATAGGTGGAGAGAAGTTCGAAAGCCGAAATGGGCGTATCAAGGGGAATCGAGGTGGACCCCTTTGGGGCCTGGCTCGGTTTCCGGATTGTGAGCATGGCATCCCAGGGAAGATCGAAACGTCGAATGGCCCGGCGGACGACGCTGCTCGGGTTCACGGGAAGCACAGCCAAGTAATCCCCGCATCTGTAGCTCATATCCGAAGGGAGTTTGAACCGGATCATCCTCTTAGCCGGGACGTCGGGCGCTGAAAGCAACTGGTTATCAACCACGAATCCCTCCTGCAGCTGAAGACCAAGGGTCGAGGCGCGCACTCCCGTGCTGACTTCTACCTGCAGGCTGGACGAGGATTTAGGCTCGTCGGACTTTCCACCTCCAAACTTGGATGTGATTGCGGGCCAGAAGGCGGACTCGCCCCATGAGTCAAAGTCGGTGAACATGTCTGAGTTGGCGGCATCGGCTAGTCCAATATCACACAACCGGTTTCCTCCATGCTCCGCGACAAGCTGATTGACCGCTTTGGGGATTCGGTGGAAGGTAGCCTGCCAATCGTCTAGAAAACTTAGCAACTGCATAGTTCAAGTCATAGCCTGAGGGGGAAGATAGGTAACTCACGATGACCACAGCCAAACACGGCATAATTAACGCCCTCGAGCTCATTTTCCTTCAAGGCGCTGAGCCATTCAAAAAAGTGAGCAGCATTGTCGGGCGGTTGACCTTCGTATGATGCCGTAATGAACACCACCGGTTCGTCTTTCGGAACATTCTGCATGGCGGAATCCAGGGACTGGACGTCGGCAGCAAATCCATATCCTACGGCATCGTCGGCCAATCTGCGCGCAAATGCCTCGCACGTTCCTGTGTTGCTTCCAAAGAAGATGTGCATCGGCTTGAGCTGACCAGGCGGAGGAGCGACTTTCTTGCGATCCCTGCTCGCGGCTCCCGAACTCTCTGGCGGGGCACTGTCCGCGGTGCCGCTCAGGGCGATGCCGAGTTTGGTAGCATCCAGTCCGTGCCTCAGAGTTGCTCTCATATGAAAGTCCTTTGGTTTGACGGTGAGCGTCTGCTTTATGTGAAGATCGTAGCTGGGATCGTCCATCTGGAAGTTGAAGTTCTGCAGCAGGATGGCCACCACCAGCAAGGCTTCCTGCCAGGCGAAAGGGCGGCCGATGCAGGCACGCATCCCGTTGCCGAACGGCTTCCAGGCATTCTTGGGAAGCTTTTCGAAGTTCTCGTCAAGCATTCGCTCCGGCTTGAACTCTTCTGCATCGGGGCCGTAAACCTGGGGGTCACGGTGCAGCTTGTCCAGGATGATCACAATGGGCTCATCCTTGTTCAATACATACTTGCCACCTCCCAGGGTAACGGGATCCTCCTTGTTTTTCTCTGGGTGTGCATGTACAGCAATCAGAGGGGCTGTAGACCTCAGACGCAGCGTCTCCCGCATCACAGCGGTGAGATACGGCAACTTGGACATGTCCTCCACAGTGATCTTCCGCCGTCCAATGACAGAGTCCACCTCTTCTTGCGCTTTCTTGTATGCGTGGGGAGTTTTCAGCAGGTAGTAGAAGAGGAAGGAGAGCAGGCCGGACGTCGTTTCGTGACCTAGTATCATCAGTTGAGTGTTACAAGTCAACTGGTAGAGGACATACCAGCAATCAGGAATGTGATCATATTGTCGATGATGGACTCATCGGTCAAGCCCTTGCCAGTCTTGGGATCACGCCCCAAGATCAGCGCATTCAAAAGATCCTTCTTATCCTCAGGGTTCTTCCTCCGCGCTTCGACCAATTCCTGCGCTAGGTTCCGTAGAAAGGTGATATCGTTCCAATACTTTGAGTTCTCACTCGTGGGTAGATTGTTGAGCAGCGCGGGTCGACGAGCCCGGTCACCGGATCCCTGCAACAGGCCCACCATGGCCTCGACAAAAGGATGCATCTCTTCGTGGTAGAAAGAATTGAAACGGGTTCCCATCGCGCAAAGGGCGATAGTGTCCAAGGTCAATCGGGTGAAATCATCGGTCACCATAATCGGAACGGTCGGTCCTTGTCGCGCCCATTTCATGACGAGCTGCGTCGCGATATCGTACATTTCTGACTGTCATGTCAGAGAAGCGCAAAGTCACGGTTGATCAGGCACCATACCGTCAAACATGCCTCGAATGGACAGAGGTCCAAAGGCCGGCACGAGCACACGATGAGCAATCGCCCAGTTTTCCTCCCCGGGGTAATTGGCCGTGAACAAGCCATCGTGAATGCCGTTTCGAATCTGATTCAACCCCGCTGTGACAACCTTGGTGAATCGCTCTTCGTTGCAGACTTCATCGACGAGTTCGTGGGTGCTGACGAATACTCTGGACCAGCCAAACGTTGTCAGTCGATAGATGGGGCCTTGTGAACAGTTAGCTGGAGAAACCGGGAAGATTGAGCCAGGACAATGTACCATATTGATCCGCCATCAGATTAATACTTCTCAGAGGCACCTCTTGCTCGATATCATAAATGTTTCCCAGCAGAGGCACTCCTCTGGGCCCTGGAATGGGGACCGCCTTGGACTCGCTCATGGTGCGTGAGGTATCACAAAAACTTCGGAATCATGGGAGTAAACTGATAACTTCACTGATAGTCTTCAGATTTGATGAAATTCCTATAGATACAAGCTGGTGAAAAATGGATAAAAGTCAAGACATGGTGACGCAAAGAGGGGTTCGAAGGATTTAAATCCCTCGCAACTGCACGTATGGTTGGCGATCGACGACCGCACGTGAGATCTAAATGCATCTGAGTTTTGGATTAAATCGCAAAACACCTCCCTATGCCTGAGAACAAAAGAAGTGCCGAGGAAGATCTGCACTATCTGGATGTGATTATATCATAGATACTTGTGTCAGGAGTTAGTGGGTCGAGTTATGACCACAAAGACCGCATAAGCAGTATAATTCTCAGCATTGAGTGGCTAGCATCGCCAAAGAGATCTCGGCTTGCCGTCAAAAAATACACCGGAGTGAGAAAATAATGGATACGGATATGTCCAAGAGTCCACAGATCGGATGGAAACCCATATTAGGCAAAAGGTACAGCGGGACCAGGGGATTAAAGAGTCTAGAAGACCAACCAAGACTGATGGTCTTTCACCGACCGACGGAGACGCCGTCTGGCTATTTTTAATGAACTCATATGATTGGCTCATTCAAACGGGTGCCTACAAGGTAGGGACTCGTACCAGCATTTACGATCTCTAATTATTTAGCAGAAAATCTGCCCAAATGCCATCAACCGGTCTCGTGGCGCAATGGTAGCGCGTTAGTTTCCGGTACTAAAGGCTGTGCGTTCGAATCGCACCGGGATCGTTTCTTTTTGATTTCTTTTTGATTTCTTTTTTTTGATCACCCTCTTTATTTTAGACATGGTGTCAATATCTACTCAGCTTTGATCAGTCATATATTTTGGTGGATCGTTGTAGGCAATTCACGTTTTCTGTATCGAGCTATCAACTACACACTACTCTACATCTGCAGCACATCTAACACTCCCATTCTTGAAAACATGACACCTGCTCCTCAGGTAGACCTAATATGGAACCTGCTGGTGGTACCACTCCATTAAAAACTCAACCTGCTCCTTCTTGGCAATGGGCACATTAGCGAATGCATCGCCCAGTTCCATGACCACCTGGGTGCCATTAGGGCTGTTAGGGCTCCAGTGCGGCAACGCTCCCTTGCCGGTGTAAGAGCCGCCCTTGTTCGGATTCAACGTCTTTGCAAAGTTGGCCCAGTAGGCGGACATCTTCTCCTGGATCTCATAGTCCGCTTCGGTGAAAGGGTACTGATCCGCATTGGCGTATAGAGCGTTCAGGGCATACATGATCTCAGACTGGTGGAAGGCGCCTTGGTTCTGGCCGGGCGGGGCGTGGGTCCAGAAGTAGGTGTAGAATGGGGCGGACGCTGCCTTGTACCACTCGGTGGCGTAGGCCCACGAACCGACAAGGGAGGCGTCGCGGGCCGCAGCATTCCAGGACATGTCGGCGGTGCTTTGGTTGCCGTTGTCCGGGTACAGCTTGATGTACCGGTTGTAGAGGTCGCCGTATTTGTGCGAGGTGTAGTTCTCGTATTCCTCCACGGTGTAGTCGGTGGAGGGGGATGCGCCAGACTCGTCCTTTGTGTTGCCTGTGATGACGGGAACATCGTTGGCGGGTCCGTTGAGGAGCGTCTCGATGTACTTGGAGGGGAGGACATAGTTGTCGAGCACTGGCTTGAAGATCAGGGGGTAGCCAGCGGATATGGCGGTGACCCAGGAGATCCAAGTGCTGTTGACACGATCCTGCGAGCCGACCAGCAGCTCCTCCATGGACAATGTCCGTAATTCGGCGATGCTAGAGACATTATGCGCAGCGATGTAGTCCGCACCGTGGATAAGAGCCGTGGACATGTTGACATACGAAGTGGCGAGACCAGCGAGCAATGGGTCATATGGGTATCGGATACCAGACTGAGAGATGCCACCATGGAAGTAGCCTTTGAACAGCGGGCTATTCACAGCATGGTACACCTGGGAAGAGCCAAAGGACTGACCGGCCACTACCACCCGGTCAGGGTCACCACCAAAGTTGGCGATGTTCTTCTTCACCCATTTCAGCACCTCAAGTTGATCAAGAACACCATAGTTCCCGGATGTTTTGTGCCCAGTGACTGCCAGACCCTCAGCATTCAGATCTGGATGGGCCAGGTACCCGAACACATCATCTCTGCGGTTGAAGGTAATGAGGATGACATCTTTCAAGGCCATCCCGCCGCCATACCACCAGGACTTGTCGCTAGTCTCATCCGAGCCCTGGTTCCAGACCATGACTGGCAGCTTAGCATCCGCGGAGCCGGCATTGGTCCATAGATTCAGACTCAGGCAATCCTCACTGATGTAGCTGGACTCATCTGTGGGACAACGAGGGCCAAACTCCGTGGCCTTCAAAGTTTCATTCCACGGTTCGCGTGGCTGGGGCGGCTTCCAGCGGTTTTGATACCCAGTATCCGCGGCAAAGGGGATGCCTAAGAAAGCCGTCACATTGGACTCCGAGACGCCAAAGAATTTCTCAAGCGTAGACTCGTTGAAGTACTTGAAACCTTGGACCGGGCCATAGTTGGTCTGAATGATTTGGTCCCAGAGCTGGGCTTGGGCGACTGCAACGCCCAGGGCCATTGCTGCGAGGCCCCTGAAAGCGAATGGGGCCATGGTATCCTTAGAAGAACAATTGCGGCTAAAGAGTAGGAGAGATGGTGAAGATAATGCAAAAGAGAGAAGTTCTGATGGGAACTTCTTCAATATAAATAGACCTGCTGTTAGCATAGTATGCCACATCTGAAGACTCCGCTCCGAAACATCCAATGGGCTACTCGGCCTAGATTGCATGATGAATGTGTGAAGAAAGGCATCTTCGTCCGAGACTCCACATGTAGATGATCATGGAGAGAACCTTCTTGACGGCTGCCGCGTGCATGGATAGCGGCATCAGATAGATCAACGTTACAGCCTGACCAGACAAAGCGATGTTCGACCACGTAATCTCCAATCGTCATCTTGTCGATCAGTAGGCCGCTCGGCTAGGGACTAATCATGAACCGTAATGTCATAGTAGCCCGAGGCATAGTACAGCATGTCATGCACCTACTCCGCAGAGCACCAAGCAATGCAGACTCCATGCGTTTCAGGGACACGGACTGACGACAACATAGAGACCATTCAAGCCACGCGTTCCATCCGATGCAGGGGTAGGATGGGCAACATCAGTCTACCCGGATAGCGAGACTTGCAATCATCCTCTGCAGTCGCGGGATATACCCGACTAGTAGGTAACCCCGGGGTGCACTAAATCTCGGTGAATATCGCTCAATCGGGGAATCTCGTACGAGGGGCCTCCATCTAGTAGTCTCGAGCGAGTGTTCTCTGGCGATCAACAGTCAAGATTTAATTAGGATGCATTTCAAGTACTGCATGTTGGTCAACTAGGAGTCAGTTAGACAATGATTTCCAAGCGAAGGTTGAGCATGGTTGGCATCCGGGCTGGCTGGACTAAACCAAGGGCCCGCAAAGTGTCAGTCCCATGTGTTTGCCTGCGAGACTTTTGGCACAAATAGGTATAAGGATAAAGTGCTCTTCCCGAGGGGGTCGGAAGGACTGATGGGGTGGATAACACTCGGAAACCAGAGAGGTAAAGTTGTTTGCTTGTACGACTAAAGGAGTACACTGGGAGATCCTGGTAGAGATGGACGCTGCAACCTCTCTCTGTATGAGAATCTTCCGACTGATTAATAGAATCTGGTCTCGTGGCGCAATGGTAGCGCATTAGTTTCCGGTACTAAAGGTTGTGCGTTCGAGTCGCACCGGGATCGCATCCTTTTTTGTTTTTTCTCCTTCACCCATTTCTTTCTCTAACCACTGCCCATGTGAAATGTTTTTTTGCCCGATCGGCAAGTTTGAACTATACCGTAGGTGTATTGGACTCAAGCTTCTAAGCAAATGATGCTGAATTCCTTCTGTTCCGACTGCCGAGCGGGTTCGTGTTCGGCATCTTATCCGGGTGAGTCAGTTGCATCCAATAGTTAACTGAGGTAACTATATATATATATATTGACAGCTGCTAGACCGACTGGATTAAGGTTTGACGATACATGCAGTAGACTGACATGCGGACATGCGGACCTCGATCCTCTCGCAGCGACGACTGTCAACAATAGCGTCAGGATTTACACATAGATATAGAAGCCTGCAAAGCATACACACACCTGCATACAACATGGCTCCGGCACAGTCTGAAAGCCAGCCCGTCCCAGACAGGACATCCTTCACGGCAAAAGACAGCGTGGAGTATATCTGGAAGCATCTCGGGCTCCCCGCCGAGACACTGGATGCTCTGGACCTAAAAGACAGCGGACCGGGCTTCCCCTCGTCCTTCAAGATCGCCGACCTCGCGCAAGCATCCATCGGGCTCTCCGCCCTCCTCGCGGCGCAGATATACGCCCTCCGCACTGCCTCCCCAGTCCCCGC
>JAAAPX010000134.1:0-89288 GCA_012656285.1 Aspergillus fumigatiaffinis
GGGGGGCGGGTGTAGTCTCAGAGGTTCTGCCTGCGGGCAGACGGCCCTACGATAATCTAAGGGCTATCTGCCTCAGTTAGATAGCTTCGACATCTCTCCCTTTTCTCTATCTAGAAGAGACAGAATTACAAGAGCTTCATTCTTTATCTCTTACACTAGATTTTGAGCCCGGATCTTGAGCCCGGATCCCTAAATTTGGCTTACTGTCATGATATAAGGTCACTGACCACCAGCTATCACCTGGAAACAATACTTCCTTTGCAGCCTCGACTCGATGCCTTCCATATAAGCATCTAAGACTGTAGCTGTCGGGAGGAAGGAGGGGTATGTCATTTTCACCCATTAATCCTTCAACAGTAGTACCTGGCTGTACGTGTTTGTTCTAGCATTCATCCTCAATGACGGCCAAAATGAAGTCGCATGGCTCTGAATGAGTACACGCGTCCTGCTGGAATACATTTTTAAGTTAATTAGCATGAGTAGGGCAAAAGTCCGCCTGGCAAGCAGTGGAGAATGAAATTCCAGGTGATGAAGAAATATCATTGCGTGGCACGAAGACCTGCTGTCCTCGCCACGCTTCTCTTCAAATTCCCAGCGGTCTTAATGGGCCGACGCAGCTTGAAAAAACATCAGGCACCGTCTGCAATTGCACTGAAAACATTATCAAGTACCGCTTAGATACGGCATAGGAACCTTCTTATTTCTTGATCATAACCAACAGAGAGTATACCAATCAACAGGATGACATGTAGGGCCTGCCAACACCTAATCAACGGCCGTAGAGCAGCAAAATGACTAATAATGACTAGGATAAAAATTTTTATGATAGACTGTTGAGCGAACTACCGGGTGGTAGCTGTTTAGCGAGACTATGATTACCTTCTACCCTGGGCCCAAAACATACCGCACGACGCGCCAAAAAATCGAAAGACCGCCAATTTATAGAGGGCTGACAGTGGTTGAAAGTTCGGAAAGAGAGTTAGATGTAGCCGACCGCGGAGGCATCTGCAGGAGCAGCTGTGTGAGTGCGCGCTGCGACGTCACTCGAGATGGGTGCTCTTCAGCAAGGGTTCTCGCCTCTACCATAACCACATGCTCAAGTAGCTCTACTGCCTGTTTGATCTGCCCGTTGGCTTGATATGCACTAGCAAGTACATGCTGAGAAGCTAGTAGAGATGGGTGCTCTTTGGCAAGCGTTCTCCCCTCTACCATAACCACATGCTCGAGTAGCTCTATTGCCTGTTTGATCTGCCCATTAGCTTGATACACACTACCAAGTGCATGCTGGGATGCTAGTAGAGATGGGTGCTCTTTGGCAAGGGTTCTCCCCTGTACCATAACCACATGCTCGAGTAGCTCCACTGCCTGGGTGATCTGCCCAGTAGCTTGATATGCAATAGCAAGCTCATGCTTAGATGCTAGTCGAGAGGGGTGCTCTTCAGCAAGGGTTCTCCCCTCTACCATGACAACATGCTCAAGTAGCTCCACTGCCTGCGTGGTCTGCCCATTTGCTTGATATGCACGCGCAAGTGCATACTGAAATGCCAGTTGGGATGGGTGTTCTTCAGCAAGGGTCCTATCCTGCATTGCAGCCACATGCTCAAGCAGCTCCACTGCCTGCGTGATCTGCCCATTTGCTTGATATGCACTAGCAAGTGCACACTGAGATGCCAGTCGATCAGGGTGCTCTTTGGCAAGGGTTCTCCCCTCTACCATGACAACATGCTCAAGTAGCTCCACTGCCTGGGTGATCTGACCATTTACTCGATATGCACCGGCGAGCTCATGCTCAGATGCTAGTCGAGAGGGGTGTTCTTCAGCAAGGGTTCTCCCCTCTACCATGACAACATGCTCAAGTAGCTCCACTGCCTGGGTGATCTGCCCATTAGCTCTATATGTATGTGCAAGTGCATGCTGAGATGCTAGTAGGGATGCTAATTGAGATGGGTGGTCTTTAGTAAAGGTTCTTTCTTTTACTTTAACCACATGCTCAAGTAGGTCCATTGCCTGCGCAATCTGCCCATTTGCTTGATATGCACACCCAAGTGCATGCTGAGATGACAGTCGATCAGGGTCCTCTTCAGCAAGAGTTTTCCCCTCTACCATAACCACATGCTCAAGTAGGTCCACTGCCTGAGCGATCTGCCCATTTGCTTGATATGCACTGGCGAGCTCATGCTGAGACACCAATCGAGAGGGATGCGACTCATCAAATTGTCTCTTGTGCCAATCATAATGTTCTTCAAGATAATTGACGGCCTCCGTCACCCGGCCATCCACTAAAAGGCACATTGAAAGTTTGAAAATTAGGTCGTACCTCGTACTTCCAATTTCGACTTCCGCGTCTTTGACTTCTTCCCTTTCTAGAAGGGTTATTACATGCGGTAGATATTCGTTCCATATGTCTCTGTTCGTATGCTCATCACTGGGAAATATCGCTTCCAGTCTAGTCAGTGCCGTGATTGTCCATTTTGACAGAGTTGCATTCTTTCTCAACCAGTTACGCGTCGCAAGGTGAACAAGTCGGTGGAGGTCGAAAGTCTGTGCAGCGGACCGTCTGCTCACAAAGGCATACCCTCTCAACGTCCCGATCGCTTCTGTCCATGCTTTACGTGTTGGTGCTGGTGGTAGAATAGACTGCGGGATATCTGCTGGCTCTATAGAAGCCATGAAGCACAGTATATCAGCAGCAAAGGGTTGAGTACGTTGGATTTGCTCGAAAGAAATAAGCCATGTTGTGGCCACCGGGTTTGTATTGTGATGAGTTCGCCAATCGTCCTCAAAACCTTCGCTCAAAAGATCAATTACCCCGTCCTCCTGTCCTGACAACAGCGATTGATAGTCCGCAATGGAACTCACGCAGTTCTCATTCATATAAGAAGCAGCCTGCACAATCGCCAAAGGTAAGTAGACAAGCTCCTTAAGAAGCAGCACAACTTCCTCTTTTTCGTGCAGAAGAGACTTATCGCCCAAGCGTTCGGAGAGAAGCTTTGTCGCTTGTGCCTCGTCCATTGCTGGAATTTCGATCACATTTTGCTTTGCGAGTTTTGCTGCGATTTTCCTGAAACGTGTAGTGAAGAGCACACTACCTGTTTTGCTCCATGGAATATATTCGCTGAGGCTGCATGGCTCAGTGTTGGCTTCTGTCTGGCCGAACCACATATTTATGTCATCCGCGTTATCAAATATGAGCAACCATTGGCCAGCATTACCGTCGCATAGGTAGCCTTTGAGGAGTTTTCTGGCGTCAGCTCGCTCCTCCTCAAGTCCTGGCAATGCTAGCTGTTCGGCAATCTTCAAACACGTTTGTTCGAGAGTTTCCACGTTCGTGGCTGGGATCCAAAAAATTGAACATTCCGGTCGCGTCTCCTGGATTCGATAAGCAATTTCGAGTGCAACCTGCGTTTTGCCAACACCGCCAAGGCCGGTGACGGCAACCTTGTGTTGGTGGCTAGGTGAGAAAAGCATCTCTTCAAGCTTATCAAGCTGTTCATCCCTGCCAACGAAACCTTGGTTCCTCGGGAAAGGAATATTTCTAAAAACACCACGGCTATCTGCCCAATTATTAGCGGAGTCCTTGTTCTGGGAAAGCTTCTTACATGTTTTTGGCAATATCAAGTGTTCATATTCCTGAACTGGGTGAGCTCAGGCGTACACAGGCTATAGTTTCTTTTCCTTACTTGAACGACCTTGTCGAACCGGATCCCGGTGGCATCTTGTCAACCATTAGCTCAAAGCCAATCAATCGCTAATATCTAAGCGAAGTTTTCAATGCACACACATTGCTTCTGCCTCAAATTTTGTACGCAGTCTCGCACCCGGAATCTTTGATTCCGGTGTGCTATGTACTCGTGTGTTGCTGCCTCGATCAGGCCTCGCTCCTTATATTCAGTGAGACGAACATTTTGCAGTCCTTGCTCCACATTGAAGCGGAAGAAACGCTTTTGGTCGAGATGCCCAGCCCATCTGGCAATGAACTTCCGCTCGGTTTCTTCTGACTCTGTGGAAATTGCCACAAGCGTTTTAGAGAAAAACTTGAAAAGATTGTCTTCAATCGCTCGTTTGCCGGGACTGCCTGTTCCAATCGAGATAAAGCACTTGACGAGGGGTTTCAAATCCCCTGTGTCTGGACACCAGATATTTAAAGCCTCCCCCTCCACTTCGTCCACTGGATTGTTCGCACCCAACGCACCATCTACAAAACTGCGTGATCTGATTAGCACGGGAGTAAAGAAACTTGTCGCGGCCGATGTTGCAAGGGCAGCCTCGCAGATGGTCGCCGGTATGTCAGGTTCCTCAGCTAAACTATAACTTCGTATTCGCGTCACCCCAGATGTTTCTTTGGCTGTAGCACATACGAAACTTCCCTAATATCAGCCACTAAACCAGCCGTCATTCACGCATTGTCCACTTACACTTTGGTTCCACGCTCGCGCCCATCATTGAAGGGTTCTGTCCCACTAATTCCGTGACGAGCGGTAACAGCCATGATCGCGTCCTTGAGCTTCCCTGAGTCGAAGCGGGACCTAATTTTTAGTGCACAGCCAAAAGGCAGCAAATTCAGTTTTTCCTCAAATATGACCTTCGTGAGTTCGATGTATGCTGAAATGCATTCATCCACGTCCATTTCAAGACGGCCCAGCATAATGGCGATAAGCCTGCTAGTATTAGCCATGGCGGAAAAAGGAATTGCTGCACGAACCCGCCTGTGCTCGTTCCACCGATAAGATCGAAGACTTGGCACGGCTTCACAGAAGGAAGCTTAGCATCACAGCGTTCACGATTCAATCTGTCCATGATTGTCTTCAAGATGAAGAGCGTCGACAAGCCCCGTACACCACCTCCGTCCAGCGATAACAGGCAAAGCCCTGTGGTGTCGACTGGGTTTGGCACTCCACCAGTCTTTGTCGTTTGAGCTTGCATTTTCCCAGATATGATGGTATGATAAGAAGAGGAGAATGATGTGGAATAAATACAGACGTCTTTAGAAACTGATATCTTAAGTGGTATTCGCACTGAGCTGAGATCAAAACTAAGCTGTGGCCCGGTGTAAGCAGGAGATATTCTGATTGCGAAGCGCCGGGCAGCCTAACAGAGACGATGCTAAATAAGGATTGCGACACTGAGTGACCAATCGAAATACTTAGCGCTGTGATTCCATCTCCTGCATACCTAATAGGTCACAAGCGCCCCAGTTCGATAGTACCACCACCACCACCTTTCCGGCCCTCCACATGCGAACAATCACGCTGCCACTTCATGCGGCTGTGGAAAGCCTCTCCTATCTTTAACTAGAAAGCTACCCCGCAAAGCATGTTGAGGGAAGCTCCCTTCGCTTTTATGACCGGCGAGGATTTCATGGGATTTCGGTCAGCAAATATTCTTACCTTGCTTGGTCGACGTGGCTAACCCTCCAACCCCGCTATCCCCAAGCCACTGCATTCTAACGACATTAGCCTACCGGAGCGGATCCATTGGAGATTCCCACCCTCCGAAACGCTTGTGCGATGTTCAGACTCTTTCTATTCCTGCTCCATCACCCTTGATTTCAGCTCAGCTTCCGTAAGGGAACGTGGTACGTCCGTATCGTAGCTCAAGAATACTCCGTAGGAAATTTGGGATGGATCCTGATGGATTCCTGCTGGGGCTCCGGTCCCCGGATAATAATAATGGATCCCATGAGTAAATCAAATATCTGCCTAATGCCCCATCAGTGAAGATGAATGATAATTGATCGGTCTATACATGTATTTGGTGGTCCTCTATTATTCCCCTGCTTTCCCCGTGTCAGCAAATCAGTGGCACAGTGGCACAGTGCCTCACCGCCGTCTTGGCCCAGAGGCTTCTATCAGAGGTAGACCCCAGAGTAGTTATGGTACATTCATGAGGAGAAAATATTTCTGAGTACAGTATGGCTAGTAACTGCTCATGGAATGCCTCCAAGGGTAATATATGTTGAGTCTCGTTTCTTGCATGCCCCATGACACTGCTTCGTGCGCGGTACCTCTTGTGGTTCAATATATATCTTCGCTACCAACAACCCACCATTATTTGGATTCATCATCCGTTGCCTGGTAACAAAACAAGAGGAAATACTCTAAGACCCTATTAATGCTACTGCTTCCTCCCTGATACTCCTCAACACATGTATTCTCCCAGGATCCCAAATCATAGTGTATTGCAGCCGAAATCGGCCACTTTGCAGGGAATGGTTGACATGACTCGTGGGTCACGTGACCCATCAGGGGTATAGGCGATAAGAGCAAGATTTCTAATTCTAGGCCACTTCTGACCCACGTGCGGCTATTCCGTCCAGGCAGAAATCCACCCAGATGGAAGCCTACAAGGTGCCAAGGGTCGCTACGGCAAAACTATGCTCGATCTAGTCTAAATAACGAGCGTTGTGGGCTCTGACCCCTATCAACATTGACTGACAGATGAGCTCACTGAGCATTTAAAGTCCGATGCGTCCTGACTTCGATGTAGTCAATTGCTCATCCAACATGGCTTCTATCACTGTTCTTCCAAGTGAGCTCCTCGCTCGCATCATCTCGTTGCTTGACCAGTCGTCCCTGAAGGCTATCCGGGAAACGAGTCGCCTTCTCTCACAGTTTGCTACTCCACGGCTATTCAACACTCTGCGTCTGTTTCCGGATGAAGAGAGTTATGAGGCTGTCGATCGCATTACGGACCATGCAACACTGAAGAAAATGGTCAAGAAGGTGTATGTCAATACGTGTGAAGATGACTATGTCAGTCCATATCAATCCCTCGCGGATCGATGAGCGCGGCATGCTAACAGGCTCAGGACGACTATGACGGGGCGGAAGTCGAATTGACAAGGGATTTCAAGGACAGAATCGCCAAGTTCAAAGACTGCCCAAATGTGCAAAGCGCTGTCTTGCGGTTTGACAAGCATTGTAGTACAGGCCGCGAATACTGGATGAGAGAGAGTCCAGAGACCATCCGCTTTCGCACAAAAACTCTTCGTGTCTTTTTTAAATGGCTGGCCTCGTTTGAAGTGCCTCTGCGCGAACTCGGGATTCGTAACATGCAAGATGTGTATGTCGGCGATGAAAAAATATCCGCCAATATCGAGAAAGTGCTGCAGAATCTACGCACTCTCCGATTAAGCGTCGTGACAGAGCACAATGACGCCGCCCCGGAGGATGATCTTGACTTCCCTGAGCCCCATGACTTCTTCGCGCAACTTCCGTCAGTGTGGCTGAAACCCTCCGCGTCATCTCTCGAGCATCTGACGCTCTCCTGCGACAACTACTTCGGCTTCTATCCAAAGCTGGAACTAAGCGAGGTACATTTTCCGCACCTCAAATCCCTCGCCTTTGGTAATTACTGCTTTGTGCGGGACTCTCAGCTGGAATGGATTCTCTCGCATGCAGCCACTCTGACTGACCTATCCTTCGACGACTGCGCAATTTTATACGATGTGTGCCTTGCCGAAGAGCATCTCAACCGGGGACTCTTCCAGAAGAGCGAGATGGAAACTCGTCGAGAGCTTGATGGCCGGGTGCGGGTAAAGTACTACCGCTCTTACAATAAGCGGTGGCATCATTACTTTGACTCCTTCCGAACAAAGCTACCTCATTTGAGACAGTTCTTGATCGGAAGCAATGAGTGGGGTGATGGCGTCCCATTTGAAAAGGAGGCTGAAGTCAAGATCTGCTTGCGGGAAAATAGGTACATGGCCTGCTATGATGGGTACGGACCCAGTCCGTATTTTGAATCATACTTTAGACCCCACGAGTGGGAAAGGGAACCACCCAAGTGCGATGAGGAAGATAGGGACTCCTTACGCCTGCTCTTTGAGGAAACGGGACAGAGAGTCGTCAAGATCCCATTCTTGAGTTCATACCAAGGTTACATCAGCGACGACTAGGAATTGCAAGTCAGATGTGGCTCGAATTCTGAGTTGCGGGAATATTCTCTCTACACACAAATCAATTTGATACGTGATACGACATTATATGAATCTTGAATGGACCCTTGAGGACTGCTGCTTCTACCATCTAGTTGTTTCCACACTCAAGCGTCAAAACGCCCGCCATTACCAGACCACTATTATTCGCTCCGTAGAACTGCTGTACGTATAGCAGGACGAGCAGCACACCATAGCAAGAAGGAGCAAAGAAGAAACAACGTGTTACTCAACAATAATCCATCAACCAGGCCTTGAGATCACCAATGTTGGGACAATCGAGGAACAAAGAGCTCCGAAAATCCAGACGAAATTCAGCCGTGAACTTCTCCGCCAGCACGAGCGACAGAAGGGAATCGACCCCAATTGAAGAGAGAGCCGTCTCATCCGACAGCTCTGTCGGCTCAATTGCCGTTTCAAGGCCATCGCCCGGTGGACAATCGGACTCTCCGTCCTTGCAGCAACAGACCCGAGGGTCGGCGGAGTGAGGGTGGCAACAGGACTACTGTCGAGCTATCCATAACTGTTCGAGACAAACTATGACCTTGGCGTGATAGTGTCTGACTGACGAGTGCGGATCCTTGACCTGCTGGGCCCACCCGGACCGCATGCGTTGATCCATTACACGTTGGCTGGTGGACGCTTCGGCTTGAACCACAGCGTTCGTCGTTGTATCGGGAGGGCTAACAGCCTTTGCCTACCTGGTATGGTGCGCTTCTGATCGCACGCCGAGGCTGTTGTGCGGGACCGGTGCGTCTTTAGTCAAGGGGATTGTGCCCTATACACTCCTGTTCATGGGCCCAACCAATTGTCAGCCGCTGGAAAGAGCGGCAGTAGAGGGGGAGGAAAAGGTCCCCAGGTGCCACTCGGGGGAAGGATCTGGTGAATGCACCTAGTGAAGTGACTACGGAGAAGCTGCTCAGTCACTGGAAGTTTCTGGCCGGGATTCTTGGCTTGTTCGCAGCATTACATTCGAATGAGGGAGCTCTATAGACCGTGGAGTTCGATTATTGTACTGGAAGATATGTCAACAATGATCAGACACTTGCCTGCATGTCTACATTACCGTTTGCTTACTACTTGTGGCGAGTGATACATGTATATGCGACCAGCTTTCGATATCCAACAGGCGTTAAGGGGTTTTCATACTAAATGTGTTATATTTTCCAACCACAGGACGTATCTCTAACATACTACTAAGTGGAAGGATCATGGTATTCGAGCTAACCTACTAGAAACGATCTTGGAGCAGCGATACCAGAGGCCTCACTGGATCTTCCAGGAATGAAGCTTACAGATCCACGTGGACCCCCTGAATCGCGACAAGCACTCGCAGACATAGTCCGGGTTGCCTGTGAAGAAGAATGGGATCGAATAGCGCTCCAACCCGGACTTATTGATCACCCTATGTAGATCAGATTTGTAGTTCTCGTTTGTCATGCGCGAAAATTCATTGGCCAGATTGACGATGTATGCCCCGTGGACCGGTTCAACCTACAGACAACGCGAGTAAGCAAAGCATTCGACAATATTTCCATTCAAGAGAGCAACCCACATCCAGCCATTGTCCGGTGGGCTCATCCAAAACCTGAAGACCGCCTGTTCCGTCTTGCAGGAGCAGAGTGATACAACTGTAGTCCCGATGAGCACCAGTTCCCAGCCCCTTCTCCGCTTCACCCACAGGTTGAGGTGGATAGTGCAGGTATCGTAGGGTGGCGACGGCGCCCTCGGTCAGGGGATTAAAGAATGTCTCCTCATAGTCCATCGTGAGGGCGAGCACAGCAAAGATATCCTTTGCCAGCTGAAACATAGCGTCGTAATATTCCATCGAGATGCGTTTGAACCGGTCTGGGTCGTCAAGTCCCTGGGGCCACCGGTTTGGTCCGCAATTGAGCTTCCTCTGACACAGTACGGATGATCGTCTGGGAGGTCTGGCCCCAGGAAAAGTCCCTCCTTCCGGTCAGGAGCGCTGCCTGGCTGGGACATGTGCGACTGGAAGGGTTCGTAGCCACGGTTGAAGGCATTGGGGCCTGCCAATGTCAGCTTCTTGTCAGCGGATTACAAACGGCAATTCGTACTTCGCTCGATCTTCTTCTTTTCAGCGAGTGGTAGGCCGAAGAATCGTTTGGTGCAGTCGAACGTCCCGCGCTGCAACTCTGGCGAGACTTTGTGGCCGGTGATCTGAAAGAAGCCATTGTTCAGACAGCACTCGCGCACTCGCTGCACGAGCTGGGCTTTGGCTTGGCTGTCGTTGCCATAGAAGACAGAGAAGTCGAGGATTGGAGGTGGCTGTGGATTGGTAATCTTGCAGTAGTGTAATGCTTGACAAAAGCAGGCCTGTCAACTTATATACAGGTGTTCTCTTCCAGCGCAAATATCCGGTGACAACACATTGACTGGATTCTTGTATGATATTGGGGTGTAGTTGCAGGAGTATAGATGCGGTGAAGATAGCCTGTAAGTGCATGCATTCTATGGGATAGTCAGTACACGCTCCCGTGCAGGGCTTGGGTATGGCCCCTTGCCTGATAGCCACGAAAGTATTTGGAAGTGCTGACTTTATGTAACATGCAATGATAGCCTTTGATTTGTATATTACATCTCTAGTGGAGTGTTCACAGTGCACAGCCCTAAGCAAGGCAACAAAAAGCCTGTTCATGCAGAAGATGAATATATAATACCTATATATCGCACGGAGAATGTACACGCTGGACCTCGGATCTGCCGAAAAGGGTAATTTTGAGGTGTCTCCGCTTCCCCGTACCGAGTAACTAGTAATTCAGCCAATCAGCGCCGGTATTTCTGTTTCTGACAGTTCCTGGTCTAGACTCAATAAGATCAAAAAAAGATCAGAAAAAGGAGGGGCAAAAGGAGAAAAAAAAACTTCGACCATTTTACATCTCCTTTAAAAAAACAAAAACGAAACAAAGAGGGACCACACTCAATAGTCACATTTTTGCCAGCCACCATGGGTAACGTATGGGCTCTCCCTATATATCTATCCTTTTCTTTGGCTTACCACAGGGTAACAGGGAGCCAAAGCCGCCTCTAAGCGTGAGCGCAATGCCAGCAATACCAAAGGTACTGCAAAGTCACAGCTGAGAGTGGTATGTATCTCTGAATATGGCAAATGGATCTCCTTTCAAGCTGACAGAAAAACAGAACGAAGCTGCCAAGGACATCATATGCATCACTTGCAGGCAGACCTTCCTCAAGACCACGCGTGCTCCGGCTCTGACTGAGCATGCCTCAAATAAGCACAGCAAGACGCTCCAGGATTGTTTTCCTGGCTTTGTAGAAGCCCCTAAGAAATGAGCGCGAGACGTTGCACTTTGGTTGAGGACTCTAGAACTTATGGGGAGATGTGGATCCTATGAGTCGGGAGAATTTGCTTTTTCTTTGTGTTTGTAAGCGGAACTGATAGCGATGATGTAGCATGAATAGACTATTTGCATTAAATAAGAGACGTGATATGTAACGTCAGCAGGCAGGCAGAGCCCATGAGGTACTTAAGCCTGCTGTAGCAGGGAAATTCATTGTTGTATGGTGAGCTCAATGACTGCTTTTACGGGTCCCTATCAGCTGCTCTATACGGGACAGAATGATGAAGATCGATATAGTATGGATGATCGCATAGATGAGTCTACCTAAGGGAAGATGTATTGTTGTCTCAGGAGACCTTCAAACGTATCTTTACGCATAACAGAATGGAATATTTGATTTGGAATTCCAACATCCAAAGCAAAGATGCATGCATCCAGCGAAGGGGCGTCGAACATAACCGAGTCTACTTGGTCCATACCCATATCCACTCCAGGAACCTCTTGCCGTTCTCCACGGTCAAACCAGGGTGAGGGAACTCCAGCCTTCCCTTTCTCTTGTTACTCGAGACTTGGACACAGTTCCGGAGATCTTTGGATCTCTCCGGTCCCCACTGTGAGAAATTGAATCCATGTCTCCGGATCTTGTAAGAGACAATAAGCAAGACGAAAACCGGGATCTGTCAACTTTCAATTAGCCAGTCTGCACTCTGGTTGCGGCCCGCAAGATTCTTGCCGGCGTTCAAGCAAGCACGTACACTGATATATGAGGCAATGAAGGTCCGGATATCGAATGGGTCTGTTAGGAAGGCATTTACGCCGTTGAATATAAGCAAGATGATGCATGCCACCATGCCAAAGCCTGCCTTTAACCATTGCGCATGAGACTTGTACGGGTATCGCGGATGGTTTCGGTCATAAATCCCGGCCTGGGTCTGGGGATTGTTGCCGTACTTCTGGGCTTCGTCCAACCTAAATGCCAGACGTTACTGCTGTGGCCACATTTGCAGAAACCCGAAAAGATACATACGTCTGGTAGAAGCATAGATAGGTCGCGCAGATGGTAGCATAAACAATCAAAAAAGAGACGGTGCAATTGGATGAGAGTTCGGTCAATCTCTGATTCAATACGTTAGCCAATCCAATCCAAATCTACTCTATTCGATGCGCGCCACTCACCGCACCAGGCGCTCCAGTAGGCCCCAGGTATGCCACCAGCATTACCGCAGCCGAGACTAGGACGGCTCGCATCGGGACCCCTGCACGACATTGCCGGAGCCTCCGCGTGATGAACTCCGGCCCCGTCTGGTCTCGAAGTGCGAGCGTGTGGAGGACTCGAGACGCCACATAGAGATTGTCCGACGCACAGGTCGCCGCAGAGAAGAGGAACATTGCGTTGAAAAACTGGCCGAGGGCGGGCAGACCAGCCTCGACGACAGCAATGATGAAGATCGAATGAGCACCACTAGACTGCCCCTCGCCGTTGATGAATGGGTGGTCGGTGGGGACAAGGAACGACGCGGTCAGGATTGTCAGCGTATACAGGGTGATGATGCGCAGCGAGATCTTCCGCGACGCCATCTTCATGGCCTCGGAGTCGGCAAGGGCTTTACTCTCGGCCGCAGTGACGGTGACCATGTCCATGCCTGTGTATGAGAAGAAGGCTCGTACGCACGCCGTCCTATGTGAAGACATAGTGAGTCGATCATTCTGGTATAGATGCTGGTCATGGACTATAGTGCTTACCAGACACCAACAAGTCGTCCAGTCCCGCCACTGATTGTTTGGTAGAGGTTCCCGTACTCATCTTTCACATGGTAGTTCGAGTTGAAGAAGGAATACGGGGAATTCCAGTCTAGAATCAAGCCTATTAGCCTCATCTTCCCTCCGTGTGAGGGGCATTCTTACACTTTGTCCCAAGGGGCTGACTGTAGTATGCATTGGATCGGGCTGTACCCATGACTGTTAGCGACGAGGCGGAAATTGTAGCTCAAAGGCACTCACGTTTCATGACGTTCAAAATGAGCATCATGACGGTCAGCATCGAGATGAATGTAATCTTGATGCATCCGACTATGTATTCGAGCTCGCCAAAGTACTATCATACGGGATTAGGACAGTACCACAGCGTATGGCATTAAGACTCACCTTAACTGGAATCATATTTACAATGATAACAACCACTAGGAAAACGGAAATCCAGAGTGCTGGACTCGTGTCCATACCAGTTGCCCAGTTGATGAACGTGCGGCCGTCGTCATATTGAAACCGTATTGAAGCTGCTACGGTGACGATTTGATCTGCTGCCATCACGACGTAGGAAAACCTTGACACAGTTAGGAAAGAGTCTTTGCACGACCTATGAGGGACATCACCAGTATATCCAGCCAACAGCAAGACCGACACCTCGATCCAGAAACCGCCGCGGAAATTCCATCATGGGGGCGTTGACCGGCATCAGGGCGGTCATCTCGCCCAGGGAGGAGATCACCGACGAAATCACAGTGCCCATAATCACGTAGGCGACCACTGCGCCTCCAGGACCAGCAGCAGCAAGACATTTTCCGCTGGTCAAGAAGAGACCTAGAGGGATATGGTTATTCGATCAATTCAAGGTGTAGAGAGCGGGGTAATTACCATTTCCAATAGTTCTACACAAGAATGACTGTGTCAACGATGGGCAGTCTAGAAGATTTTCGAGTAGCCAACCTACCCAGTAAATGCAATCATCTATGCTCGCGGAGACATGCGAGATTAGCCTGTGATAAGCGACAGTGCATTTGATGTTGCATTTGACATACATTGATCTGTCTCTCGTTCAAGACCCGCCTGCAGACTGTCATAAGTCTAGGACTTTCTCAGGCTGGCCAAGCAATGATCTCTCACCAAAGGTTGTGACCTTTCTGGTCGCGCACATCTTCCTCTTGTGGTCCATCACCCGCAGTGTCGGTGTAATCAAGATCAAACCCAGGACTCTGTATAGTAGAGCCCTCGTCCTTCATGTCGTGCTCTGTGTGCTGCCAATCGGCCGCCATTTTGGAGGACAAAAGAGCTACTGAATCGGAGAACTGGTATATGCTATGTTTTTGTCCCTTTTCTGCAGCAGAGGAAAAGGGCGGGATGAGGCAGGATGGAAATACTTCGGCGCTGCTTGGGCTGCCTCATGCGCAACCGATCTGCTCAGCCTACTCAGGATAAAGATAGACCGCAATACCACCCATAAACATCAGGAATACGAGCTCGACAACTCAGCTTGTGATCAACACCAATAATCGTGGGGAAGATAGATTGAACACCGCATGGGTTGTCCAATCATGTTAGACGCGGGATTTTCTAATGCAGGATTCGCGTGTTAGTAGGCCGGGGGATGGCCAACCACCGCATCTGTATGGATGATAAGGATCCTGGACGTGCTCCTGTCTGTCCCACCAACCATCTCATCTCATCTCGGCATCACATTCCAGTTCATTGCCCAGCCTGCGATTAAGCCTCATGCGGGGTTCACGAGGCGTCAACCATCGACGATGAAGGAAAATGGAGTGTCTGGCCTGGCCCAAGCGATCCGTGCCATAAGTTGAATAGTTCCCCACCAAGAATCCACACGGAGGCTTAATTGTGATCTCCCACAAAGCCGGAAAAAAAGCACTCCCTCGTGTTTATTGCTCTCCAAAAGGAAATGGCGACGGCTTCGCCCTCGCCGATATTTTCGAGTCTGACCGGAATCTGGAGTCTGTTGGCTCTGCGCAGCGACATCGACGATATCATCCTTGAGCTCCTAGGTCGCTTCAGCCTCGAGAAGATCTACGCAGACGCAGACAAAGAGTCGTATGCGGACTTGATTTTAACCTTATTAGTTCAGCTCAGAGTGATATTCTTCATCCAGCGCCTCACGCTCCCCCCGGTTGGCAGCATCCCCGTGGATTGGTCACTCGGCTTCCTGGTGAGCTGGGAGGTGACGGTGCGGACGGTAGAATTCATCCTCCAGATCGTCTTGGAAGCGCGCGAAGTTCTTTGGGACTCCCCACTGCGCGACGAATATCTCTCGCGGCTGGTGCTATCGACCGTCCAGATCCTTCTGCTGCACCCGAAGCCTCCGCCCAACTCTCGGCTCAGAGATCGTCGAGACCGATTTGCGCGAGTCCACAGGGCTCTGGAAAGAGTGTGCGACAATTATCCAGATACCAGTTCATCTTTTCTAGCAGTCTGTCGGGCAATCGCAGATGCTCTTCGCGCCGAACCGGATGCTCTGTCGCTTCCCCCGCGGTTGAAACAGGAATTGCCATCCTTGACAGGAGATCTAGTACGTGACGATTTTTCCGTTGCTGCCAGGTTTACTTTGGCTGCCAACAGACATGCTGATATAATTGCTGCTGAACAACTAGTATCCTCTGCCTGACTGCCTCTCATCGTCCTCCGTCGCGACCATCGTCCCCCAGCATGGGTCTTCGCAGAGCTGGTTATCGCAACTTCTGGGTCTGTACGACGTGTCGCAATTTGTTGTCGGCGCGAATATTCAGTTCGCAGTGAATACCAGGAAGTTCTGTGATCCGGGGCTAGAACGAGCATCGAAGAGCAGTCGCGATGCCGTGCTGCATGCTCTCAATCGCATCCGCCTGCCTCCCTACGTCTCCGCGGGCCATCTCATCCCTATGATCAGTGAGGATTTTCGAATAATACTTCCGGATACTCCTAGCCTCGCACAGCACCGGCATGATGGAAACATGGTTGATGCGCTGGAAGCGTTGCGAGAACGACTGGGTCATCGACTGATGATTCACCGCGTCAGTGATGGAGCCATGATGCACAGTGTGTCCCAGATAACTAAATACATTGAGCTCTTGGACGACCCCGGCGAGCATTTGAGATCGGCCAGCCCGGCGTTGTACGTCGTTAACTGCCAAGAGTGCCATTTACTAGGCTCGTCACAGGTCCGAGAAGTCGCAAACCTGACTCACCTTGTATGTAACCCTTGTTCTTGCAAGTCGTGACCTAGGCTGAACCGACTCAAAATAGGATGATGCCGGCGGCGCGTCAGGAGTTGCCCTCCCCCTCGAGTCCAAGTGTGCGTTCTGTGGCTCGGCAGTCACCATGGTACGTGAAGTATCGCTAGCCAGGTATACTTGGGAGCATCTCAAGCCGCTCAGCCCAAACGTCGAGGCCATCAATGCGGAAAGGCATCTACCCACGCAGTTCCTGTTGGCGCCATCGCGGTTCGACCAGCTCCGCCGTGACTCCGGAACGGCGTCAGGCCCGTCATCCCCGCCCCCCTTTGGCTTGTCTGGCTTTCCTCAGGGGCGAACAAACGCGCCGCGCGCGGAACCTTGGGTCGATAGTCCACCCCCACTGAGTAACCGAAGAATGAGCGAAACTCCTCCCCCGAGAACTGTCAGGCCGGCGGCCGGGGAACCTCCATTCTCTGCAGATGCCGTGGGAGGCTTTGAACCCCTCAGCAAAACGACCACATTCACTCACACCAGCTCATCGTCGAGTGCGGGCATCCGAGCCCTCTCGCCCCCTGCTACGTTAGATAAGTCACGGTCCAAATGGAAGTCGAGATTTACCACTTCAAAAAAGGAAACAAGGGACCATGCAGACACCAGCTCCCTTTCTTCAGCGACTCTAGAGACCCAGAAGCTGGAGGAAATCGACTTGAAAACCCTCTGCCGGCGGGGAAAGCATTCAGCTGGAGGAAAATTCGCTCAGCATATTAAAGTGAGTCTATCACAAGACTCGACGTACTCGCTATTCTGGTCGCAGTCCTCGATCCAGATCTGGGATGTTAGTACCTGTCCCCCTACCTTCAAGGATACCATCTCAACGGATGGATTCTGCATTCTTGCGGCTGTGACAGGAACACACGTGGCCTATATGACAGGAGACCGAGATCGGAAGCAAACGGTGAGTTTCCCTGCACCGCAATGCGATGACCACTATTTAATTCATGTGTATGCGGCAGCTGTGGATCCAAAGCGTGGACAGGATGTCCGCACGTCCAGTGGAGTATCGTGTAGGGCCCACACCCTGGTGCACATGCATGACCATCTCCCCCAGCGAAAGCTTCGTAGCTGTCGGGTTTGACAAATCGACCGTCGGCTTGTTCGCCCCTTCTGAATGGCAGCAACCGCGGCTCCATCGCGTGCACGCTCGCTATCATCAGGACTGTAAGGAATGCCCTCCAATCGCCACCGTCTCCTTCTCCCATGATGGGCTCGTCCTGGTGTGCAGCACCCGAAGCGAACGAAACGGAACGATCCAAGTGTTCTTGTCTCATTTCCCATTCTCTGACTTCCAGGAGGTTTTACCCTGCCGGTACCGCGTCCCTCTCCATGAGTCAGAAGATAACGGCATATCGTCTGTGCTCTTCCAGCCGGGGATGGGCGGTAAGGAGGATATCATCTGCATCACAACATGGACGCAATCAGGCGTTCCCATTCTCGTGCATCCCAATGGAGGCCATCGCACGGAGGTCCGTGTGCAGAGTTCTGCCTCGTCAAACCACAAAGGCAAACTGGGCAATCGCATCCAGGCCGCTGCCTTTTCACCATCGGGAAATGAGCTCGTCCTGGCTAACGATAAGGGCCACGTATACCGGGTATCCAACTTGGGCTCTATCCCGATTGAGGTCCGAAGGGTTGCTACGTCCAAGGAGTTTACTGCCAAGAGTGAATCCTTTGCATTGGCATATGTGCACCAAACAGACGAGGACTTGATTCTTATCTCCTGGTCCGATTCATCGAAAGGGATTGGCTACGTGAAGAAAATCCCAATCATAACCACAGTACGTGCTCTCAGAAGACTCACCGCTTGATCTGTACTAATCTCTTCTTTGTCGCTTAGGGGGAGATCCAGCACTCGCAAAAGTCGAACATTGTCAATGTCACTGTCCATCCGAGCCAACCAGAACTTCCTGAATTTGAGCCTCCAGAGGACAAGGCTCCTGAGAAACGCCAAGTTCTTGTAAAGCCCCCGGTAGAGCTCGAGGCTTCGGAGATTAGTCCTCCGCCGGTCCAAAGGCCTTCGAGAATGGGCCTTTTTGGATCGTTGCACGGCAAGAAATAGAGTGCCATCTAAGGGTGGTGTTCTAGTTATCGACTACCAAGATAAAGCTGTCCGGAGACGGGAAGAGAACCAGACTATGGAGGACACTGATACACGGAATATATGTGTCCTCTAAGATTCAGTCGTGGAATCGACCCCTATTGCTCGCAGAGAAAGCATCCATCGAATCCAGCTGGATGTGGTGAAATGCGATGCACTTATATGCTTCAGTCATAATGAGGCGACTTTCGGTGCATCCTATCATCTGGGCTGCACGTAACGATCCATGTGCACTTCGTGTAACGCATGATCTGGAACGATAAGTATCTCGCAGGGGTACTAGGTCAGAAAATGAATACACCGTGAACCTTTACAGAACCTGACAAATTAATGATCTTGACCCATTGGCCAGGGGAGAAAGGTCGAAGTGGAACTATCCGTTGAGATGGCAAAGCCACCGCCAGTTGCAGCGAACGAAAGCACAAGTTATGGAGTACACTCTACCGAGCTGGGATCTATATGAATGTTTTTGGCATCTAGTCAACTTAATTATATTCTATCGTCTTATTTCTCTCTTTGCTTTAGAAGGGAAAACAAATATATACATAAATGTTTGATAATATCATCCTATGAGTTGTTTCCCGTGACCGCTCCCCAGATATAGGCCACCCAGCCACCAACTGTCAATAACAGAAGCGCCGTGAAGCAGGAGATAGAAATCAATTTGTTGCGAGCATAGCATGTCACTGTGTGCCACTCACGAATCTTGTTAATGTGCTCTGGGCCTAACGTCAGCCGTTGTTTCCTCGTCCATTGGAGCGGCGCCAGGCTGTCAGTCATCAGAGCCGCGAGCAATATCGCTAGGCCGACAACAACAGAGGCCGCAGCGAGGAAAAGATAGACACGGACTACTCGTCGATACGAGTCGTCGTCGGCGTCTTGCAGTGCTCCGGTAATGATTCGGATGATGATGTTCATTCTAGGGCAGGGTTAGTCTCTCTTTTGATCTGTATCCGAAATGGAATGCACGTACGCATTGTTCATTGTAACTTTGAGGGCATAAGCAGATCCGAAGACTGATTGATGCCATAGAGTTGTGCGAATGCCGTCAATAATGGAAGTTGGGCCAAACGACACGGCAATTGCATATATTCCAAACGAAGCGGCCGTTCCAGACGTGGACTTGGCGAAGTTGACCAGAACCATACTGAGGAACATTCCGATTCCACAGACGCATACTGGGCTATGTCAGACATGTTTATGGTTTCATTGTTGGCTTGGGAAAACTTACAAACACTGGCGCGGTTGCCTAGGACATCGATAAAGACACCCAAACATGGGACCAAAAAGAAACCTGCGATAGTCAATGACGGAACAAACTGGACGACAGACGCTGGACCATCGTACCTGCATATTGTGACAGAGCGCTGTACCACCCTGCTGTAATTGAGTCCACATTGAAGCGCTTCTCTGCCAGCTCGGTAGCATTCTGGCTAAAGACCGAGGCAGTGCTTGTCTGGAACAAAGAGAATGCCATGACAGTCCAGAACATCCAAGGGAGCTGGAACATTTTTTGAAGTTCGAATTTCTTGTTTTTCTCAGTCAGGACTTCCTTAGTAGCCGTATCCTGCCTTCCTCTGTAATGGATATTGCAGTAGCGGTTGAAGAACCAGAAGATGACTGTCGCAGCGTTGGTGAACAGGTTCATAAAGACAGCGGTCCAAAAGACCCAAGCAAAGTTTCCAGTGTTCTATCCAAGTTAGTGATGCTTCTTCGGGTCGCGACAGGACTGCCTACCTTAGCAATGACATTGGCAGTCGATTTGCCAACGAATCCACCAATCTAGAAGCTTGTGTTAGCGTAAATATCTGAACAAGGGCCGAGTCGGGTCCCACCTTTCCAACCGCTAACTCAAAGCCAAGAGTGGAAGCAAATCCATTGCTTGGTGGAAACCATGAAGAGAACATCTTGTACTGGGCGATCTGTGTTGCAATATCTCCAAGCGCTAGGATGACTCGACCGCCGATCATGAAGTTGAATGAGCGCACGGTGGTAGCTGCAGCAACGAGAATCGATCCGATTGTATATACGGCATTGCCATAAATGATCATTTCTAAAAAGACGTCAGTCGCCGATAAGGAAGTTTAGGATTAGCAAAGGTGTACAGACCTGCACCGCCGATTCGATCCGTGATGACTCCGCTAATTAACAAAAGCACGGTCGCCATGAAATCCTCGCTTGCCTCCAGGAGGGAAAACTGAGTGTTGGATACATGCATTTGCTTTGGTGCGTCAGCGGTTATCTGTATGGATGTGAGTATCGAGACCTACCTTCTTGATGGTGCTTTTCATGGCCCCTGTTACTCCAGAGCTCCAATGAGAGCCAAAGCTGATGCATGAGATGAGAAATACAGCAAAAAGTTTGGCCAGTAATGGAGGTGGGCGTTTGCCATCAACGGCAGTATCGTGCTCTTCCTGGGAAGGGGACGACACGGCTGGCTCTTTTGTCTCCATGATTGACTTGACTGGCTCCATGGCGACGCAGAAGCAACGGAGTAGAACTCCTGTTAAATGGAGAGAGAGGGAGGGAGGAAGGGAGAAAAACCTAGAAGAGGCCGGAAGTCATGGACAAAGAGAAACAAGATTTAAGGTGTCGACAACAATGACATAGACTGACGAGCAAGTCAAGTATTTCAAGGAAGCAGAAGATGAAAATTCGATCAGATAAGATTCTGACGGACACGCAATGGATTGTGGGACACTCCCAGACTCCCAGCATTCCATTCTCATCGCTGCTAAAAGACCTGGTGGGACTATTCTTGGCCGATCACTTGTATTGGTTCGGACGGGGGAAGCCATGACGAACTATGGACAAATTTGGCTCATCAACCGTGTGCGATATACTGCTCATTGGTCAGATCACTAAATTGAGTATTGATTGATAAGATTCGGCGACCTTCCGAAGCTCCCAGTGGATCATGTTACCTAAACCGATTTCGCAGGATCAGATTACGGGGAGTACATGCTCCGATATCGACCGATTTCCGGTTGTCGGATGGACATTGACCACGTGGTACATCGATAAGTTCGCTCATCAGAGCAAAAGGCTTGGACTCTTTCCTTTAATTCTCCACAGAGTTGTCTGTCTGACGACTGCAGACGACGTAATTCCTGTTGACCAAGGAAAGAGAGATCTCTCAGCCATGTCAATCAAGCACAATAAATCTGAGCTATATGCTCCATCCGAACGCGTACCCAACCAGTTCATTGGCAGTACAGAAGGTTCTCAAATCCTCCGCTTTTAATACTCGGCTGCAGCTGTAGCAGTGGGGATTCAAAGTGACTAGCAGTAGTCCAGATCCTGGTCCTCCAGCACTCCGCACGCATCAAACTACTCAAAAAAGCCAAGGCAATATAAATCCTCCTTAGTCGAAGCTAAATCAATTGAATCGGATGCCAACAGTCTAAGGGGTGAGACGAGCCATATCCTCCACAGAAGTTGTAGTTTACAGCATTCTCAGCAACAGCGCACGCGGCCCCAAAATGAAATTCAGCCATTGGAAGAATCATTATATCACAAAACAGCTTGGACAGCTTGTCATAACTGGTGGGCTTACATAATGATTGTACAATGGATATATATTTTCATCTTATCAGCTTACGCTGAGGTATTGAACCTCGGTGTCAGACATTGACAGCCGTCGATCTTCCCCCATCTAAATAAGGTGTATCACTATGCTTTTCGCCATGCGGTCACAGCTCAATAAATACTAATATACCATGATGCTTAGTTTGATTAGTAACCTTTTAAGAGACGACTGACGATCGTACAGTATAGATGAGCACAGTGACATAGCAGGAAATTCCAGCAATATCAACCAGTGGCATATTAATATCCGAAAGCTGGCGATAGTCTGAGAGTTTTGAGAACGAGACAGAAGGAATTTGATTCCCGTCATCACGTAGAATATCCTGACAGAAAGGACTTACCAGAAGAATACGGAAAAGAAGACCCTGTCGGGGAACTCTCCTCTAAACAGCTGACCGTAGCTAGGATGCAGTGCGACACTTCTATATCAACGAGCTGGCTCATATGACTGACACCCATGGAATTATGACGCCACTTTAGGCGTCAGCATGACTTGGAACTTCGAAATATAGGGCTGATAACATAGACGAAAATAGCAACCCGCTAGCTTTCAACGCATTATGTCTATTTTGCTGACCACTTCTACCGATCAACAAGCCTCTGTGTAACTCTATTTCGTGCGCCCGTAAAACTGGGGAAAGTCATCCAATTATAACAATTTTCAAAGCCGACACCCTCCACTCAAGAGAAGCTTCGTATTTGTCTCAGAGCCGTGCCATATGCCGGCCAGCTGGCTGAGACCAGCTCAGTCAATGCCGAAGGTGACTCTAAGATGTCTCATGCAACCGATCTCTACGGTACCCTTCGATAGTTTGTTGTGCATATATAGAGCCTCGATACTCCCATAGTCCCCAAGAACCCCAATACTCGACCATCAGTCCATTATTGTATCAATCAAACAGGGATCACAACCTCAAACAATGCATACACCAACTTCTCTCACCGTCTGCACTGTGCTTGCTGCCCTTGCCAGTTGTATCACAACATCATGGGCTCAAGATGCGCCTGCCATAAAAGACTCCACCATCCTGCGCTCGACTGTCAGCTGCCCTGACTGCCCAGAGAGAAACTGCTACAAGTGCACACTCGGCCACGAGAAAACCCTCCGCGCAAGCACAGGCGGCCTGGCCTGGGTGCGTTTCCTGGTTGGCTTCAAGCTTCCTGTCCCAGTTAGCGATGCAACCAAGTGCACTGTGCAGTTCCCTGCCTTCGTTCGGCCTAATCCGTTCTCCGTGAATGTAACCGTCGCCCGAGCGTTGTCCTCTGACTGGGGTGAAGATACAGTGGATGGCGAGAATGCTCCTGAATCCGGCGATATTTTCACGAGCATGTTGCTCGAGCCGTATCAAAACATGCAGGCAATGGATATAACAGCAGCATGTAAGGGTGCGCAGGCCAACGGCGAGTTTTCGATCTACGTGGGCACTCAGTCCGATAGTATTGAGATCTGGTCCAAGGATTCTGGTGCTCCCGCTATTCTCCATGTCAGCGGGCCTGTGTGCAAGGCATCCTAGAGATTCGTCTTACTGCTGGAATATTGATGAGACTGGAGCCGAGGCTGGCACCAGTCCGCCGGACGAAAACCACGGCAGTTATTTGGTGATTCGAAGAGTTTTAATTAGTGTCGCGTTTGTAATGTTTAATTTCAATCTCAATGATTATAACTCTGTGTTCTATCACTTCATTAAGCATAGTTTGATGAATTTATTTCTAGTCCTTCCGGGAAACTGCCTAGGGACCAGACAGGTCCAAAAGCAGCGATCAGTTGGCATACACATGATTGGCCATGATGTTCAGTTCATAAAACGACAAGGAATATTTTATGACGACCTTGGAAAACAAAGTCCAGGAGCTAAATAATCGACTGTAAAAGATAAGGGTGTGTACTAATAGACACGGATCTATGGGATAATCATCGACGTCACGGAAAGCTTAACGAGTGAGGGTTGTACTATTGCCACACTCTATCGACATCTCCACAACAGATTGACTGTAACAGATGGATGTACCAGACTCACTTTTGTCCAACCGAAAGAATGAAAATAGACTGCGTATGTGGCTATAAGAACGCATCCCATGTGACTGTTTTGGCTATGTCACCGGGCACTAACTTGACTTTCCGCGACAATCCTTTTTGGTAAATTGGAATTGGGATTTACTATTTCAGGGATTGATTCTTCCTATGGTTACGTCCATACCTTTGGACTATGTCTCAGAGGGTCCGGATGGTACTCGGATTCTGAAACAGCCATACTGGAGGCTCATCTCATTGGATACTTTCCTCTCAGTTTCTGAGATGATCTTCATGCGCCATACTGCTGATATATGAAATTTGATACTGGAAATGTTTCGCCGCCGGGTCACACAGCTTATTCATTATGTGCGCGGATCCGGAAATTTCAAGTTATGAATCCTAGTTTGACTGTTACACATAGGGCTGCAGAGTATCTAGGCAGCAAATACGGCAGCTGAGCCTCCTAGAGCACCACTCCCACAAACTTCTCGAGCAGGTAAGACGGTCCTGTTTAATGCAGTGATCTGATGCTTAGTGTGGTATGATGAGTATGCAATTCCAGTACCACACGGATATGTGGTCACAAATCCGGGGGACGCGGAGGCTGTCGTGTCATCAATTGGTAAGCCCTTGTTGAACTATTGAACAATGCTGATGATGTTCGTCAGGTGCGCCGTCGGTCCTCAAGTCGCAAATTCTGGCCGGAGGACGCGGCAAGGGAAAGATGAGTAGTGACGGCAAGGGAGGCATTCGCATTGTAGCAACGTGAGTGCAGTGCAACAAACTCATCTGATCCCGGAAGTTGACATGAGAACAAACAGACCTGAACAGGCGTTTCAGAATGCGTCCAGAATGCTGGGCCATTACCTGACAACGCAGCAGACGCCACCAAGTGGCCTTCTCGTCAGGAAATTGTATATCTATAAAGCAGTCGACGTCGAACAAGAGTTCTATGTTTCATTGACGTTCGATCGCGAACGATACAGCCCGGTTATCCTCATCTCTGACCAGGGTGGTGTGAACATCGAGTCCAACCAGGACAAGCTGCACAAGTTCTGGTTTAACCTTTCCGAGGGCATCACTGCCGAAACCCTGGCGGGGATTCAGAAGCAGTTGTCTTTCACGGATAAGGAAATGCCGACTATCGCATCTATAATCAGACAGCTGATCAAGCTTTTCGAGGAAAGGGATGCCATTCTTCTGGAATTGAACCCGCTTGTGCGGACTCCCGAGGGAAGCTTTGTCTGTCTCGATGCCAAGTTTGATTTTGATAATGCCGCCCAATTCCGTCAACCAGAGATATTCAGTAAAGAAGAACGCATGCCGGGCTTTGAAGACGAATACGAGGCTCAAAAGCATGGTCTCGTATATATCCGCCTTAACGGCCACATTGGAAATATCGTCAATGGCGCCGGACTGGCAATGGCAACAAACGATCTGATCAATCTACACGGCGGAAAATGTGCCAACTTCCTCGACATAGGAGGCAAAGCGACCACGGAGACACTGCTGAAGGCTTTTGAGATTTTGAGCCGGGATCAACAAGTTCGGGGAATTTTCGTCAACATCTTTGGAGGCATGTGTATTCCTGCATAACGGAAAGCACTGCTAATGAATCAAGGCATCGTTCGCTGTGACATGATCGCCGAATCCATTATCCAGGCAGCACACGCTCTAGGAGGGTTCAGGGTTCCTGTAGTAGTCCGACTACAGGGCACTAACTGCGATGCGGCCATGAAAACAGTAAGCCAACATAGCTTTCCCCAAGGAGCAATGAAGCTCACCTACGATTGTAGCTCTCAACATCGGAGTTGGACATCAGCACGGATACCGATCTTGAGAAGGCAGCTAAAAGAATAATTGGGCTTACATGGAGTTAAACTGGTGGTAGGATTGCGAGCAGTCTGTCTTTGGTGCTTGAAAAGGGGTCCTGCCTATAAAAACGAATAAGTATTATGTATTATATTGATAGATAGCAGTATGTACTGGCAAATTCAGGTCTGCATTGATAATATCGAATATCTGTGACATGTGGATCTTTTGATCGACTGCACTAGCGAGGGTCTGACAATGATGATCATCCTGCGCCAGACTACTCTGAGATTAATTCATCTTGCCGTTACTGAGAGCATACCAAATACAATAATACAATGATTTCAGATACTGTGCTCTTCTTAGTAAATTCATGTCTTTCACTGCTGAGTGCCGACCTGAGCAGCTCCGAATACATAATGTCAGCGTGAACGGTCACGTGTTTTGACCGGTCTACCTCCAGACTAGGGACCAGCAAATCGTTCCAATTTTTGCGATTTCTACCCTCCTTTGTACACTGACTCTACAGGACACAACCCACATTGTCATTTTGGCCTCGTCTCTCTGACGCTGCTGCCCCGGTTGTTTCGGGTTGTCTCCTGCTGTGGGCTTTGGCGCCGTCGGCCGAAGCATCCAGGGTGGGGTCAGGGGCCACACTGGCGGGGCCTGCAACCAACCCACCAATAATGCGGTACAAAGTGCATTGTTCTACCGCCTCAAGGGTATATCCACTATTGAATCCATCCAGTATGGCTGAGTATGGCTGATATTCAGACCTGGGGATCATTCGTATCTCTCCTTACTTTGTTGGCTTCGCGGTTCAGTTGTGCCGGTTTTCTTGCTGGATCGGGAGCAGTGGGCTCGACAGTGGGCTCGAAGGGATCCATCCCTATCGCCTGCACCACCATGGCCTTTCCCGATACCGGCTAGTGCAACGACGGCCAGCCAATCAAATCCCGCCATTGAAATGACAAAGTACCATGATGACGTTGTGGCCTTAGTTCCTTAGGCCTCAGAGTGTCTCTTCCATGTTTCCAACTTGTTTCTCCAATTTCTCATTCCTCAGCAAGCCCCAGTGGCCCTGGTCCTGTCCTCTGATCAACAATCGATCGTCTCTCACCAAAATTTTGGTTTTTCTTTTCCACTGGCGATCTGCTGAGATCTGGCCCCCAAAAAGAATTAATCATACCTGTACAGCCTAGTTTCCCTTGAATTCTTGAGCCATGTGCTAGTGAGAGAGATGAAGAACAAACCATGAGATGTTAGAGATCTCGGAATTTAGCACATCAGGCTGCAACCCCTCCCCCGAGGTCGCTATGGCACAGGAGCGTGAATTCTACAAGTACGTGCCACGTATCCGCTTACCCCAAGAGAGTCAGGTCATCTAATTCAGTGCCAGATATTACCAGCTACCTCAGCGTCCGGGTCTCCTCCATCGGCCACCACCATCTCCTCGCAGTGAAATCGATGCGGAACTGCTACCACAATCATCACAAGACACCACTTTGACGGCGCTTGCGCAGCTCGGAGCTTTGCGATTGAATGCCCGACGATGCATGATCTCCCTCTTCGACCGTCATACGCAATATATCCTCGCTGAATCGACTCGCACATTAAGTCTCCAAGATGACAGGGTCCATGTCGATGGCGATGGCCTGTGGCTGGGCAGCAGTGTCATTCCCAAACCAGAGGGGATCTGTCACTATTGTTGCGAGGAGGATCAGCTCAACGCCGGACCAAAGGGTGCGAATGGAGGATATTCCGCATTGGTCATTCCCGATCTGACCAAGGACGACCGGTGCAGCAAGCGACAGTATGTGGTGAACGCCCCACATCTGAGATTCTATGCTGGAGTGCCTATTATGAGCCGTCGGGGCATTGCCATCGGCGCATTCGCAGTGAGTGACGGTCAGCCTCGTGCAGGGTTAGATCCGCTGGAGATTCGGTTTATGACGGACACCGCGGCCGCCATCATGAATCATCTGGAAATGATGCGCTCTCATGAACAGAACCGCCGCGGGGCCAATATGATCGCAGGGTTGGGAAGCTTTGTCGAGGGAGCGACGTTCCCATCGAGCAGTCTCCGAAGACCCGTACACACTCACGACGAGGATGAGGAACGGGAGTCAGAGAACCCGCAGAACATTGTCCCACAGATGCGACGGCATCACCCAACACGGGTGGACGGTCGCTCCCCGCTCAAGGAACGAAGCCATCACAGGGAGGCCGCTGCATCTCCATCAGGTACCGCCATCTATCCTGCTGACGGCGTTGAACAGAAGCATCTCTAAACATTCTTGACAGGATCTCATGAAGGACACGAGTCTGAGAAACGACCTCAAATCTCCTCCACGCCCAATCACCACCGTCAACCGGAGATCACCCTGGCGTCTGGTACCAGAGAAATCATTTCACGCGCGGCTCGTATTCTGCGCGACTCTTTGGAGGTGGAGGGTGTTGTTTTCTTCGACGCCAGTGTCAACTCTTACGCGACTTTGGTCCAGAAGTCGGACGGTCGCCAGTCGGACATGGAGAGCAGTAGCAGCACAGGTGACGCCAATTCCAGCAGTGACAGTGACAATCCGACTACCGGACACTCGTCAACTGAGACGGACGACTCCGCCGTGTGTGAAATGTTGGGATACTCCACGGCGCAAGATGATTCCGAGAACTTGACCGGGCCAATGCGAGAATCGTTTCTTCGATCCCTCCTCCGCCATTATCCCCGCGGTGCTATCTTCAATATTGATGAGAACGGTGGGGTGTCGTCCAGTGAGGGAAGCGACAGTGCCTCTGCAAGCTACGTCTCTCGAGAGATCGTTTATCGTCGTGACGAGGGCTCCAAGGTTCAGCGACACTGGAAACAGAGAAAGCGGGAGCGATTGAGTCTCAAGGAAGAAAACAAGGCTCTGATCAAAGTGTTCCCTGCGGCCCGCAGTGTGACCATGTTCCCTCTCTGGGACTCACGGCGAAATCGCTGGTTTTCAGGGCTCTTCGTGTGGACGGCTGTGCCGCGCGTCTTCAGTCTGACAGGCGAGTTGGCTTATCTCTACGCCTTTTCCAACAGCATCATGGCGGAGATCCATCGGCTGGATATCGAGTTGGCAAACAAGGCGCATGCCACTCTCGTCGGAAGCATTTCTCATGAATTGCGCAGTCCCCTGCATGGCATTCTCGGCAGTACGGAATTACTGACCGATTCCACGATGACACCCGCTCAGGTTGCTCTGGTCAATACCATCGAGCAGTGCGGTCGGTCGCTGCTTGACATCATCAACAATATGCTGGACTTTGCAAAGATCAACCAGTTCACTCGCAAATCCCGATCGTCTCGGTTCAAATCTATGCACGCCCTTCGTCGGCGGCCGGGGTTGCCTGCACGCATCGCTTCCAAAGATAAGCCCGGCTTGGGGGTGGTCAATCTGATCTCGGATGTTCAGCTAGATGCCGTGCTGGAAGAAGTTGTGGACAGTGTCTTTGCTGGTCATTGCTTTTCAGCCAAGGGGGGTCTCGTTGCCCGACCAGCTCCACAGGTTCCTGCTCGGGATAGCGACGGAGATTTACTTATGAAAGGTGCTACAGAGCGACCGCTTTCTGCTTTTAATGAAGCACTCACCATTATCTACGATGTTGAGCCCGGTGTGCAATGGCTGTTTGAAACGCAGGCGGGCGCATGGCGTCGGATCCTCATGAACCTCTTCGGTAACGCCCTCAAGTACACACAGTCGGGTTACATCTCTGTGACACTGAGGTGCAGCTCGACACCGTCCAACCCTAAGATGAAACGATTAGCTCGTGGAGATGGGACACGGGAGGGAATGGGCAGTGTAACTTTGACCGTCAAAGACACCGGACAGGGCATCGACAAGCAATATTTACAGAGCAATGTGTTCAAGCCGTTCTCGCAGGAAGACCCTCTCTCTCCAGGCAGTGGTTTGGGCCTCAGCATTGTCCATCAGACTGTGGTATCACTTGGTGGCAAAGTTGACATAACCTCCACTAAGGGTATGGGTACTGAGGTGACGGTCACGATGGATCTACCGCGCACTCCTCAGGCAGAGGTGGCGGATAACGAACGCGACACGAGTATTATCCGCAAAGCAAAAGACCGAGTACGTGGCAAGGCCATTGGACTGATCGGATTTGGACCGTCCTCCCAACAACAAGAGGATGAGGCAATGATTATCTTGCGATCATCCCTCCTTCGAATGTACAAGGAGCATTTCGGGATGGAAGTCGGCATCGTCTCGTCGAACGTGTCCGACCAGCAGGTGTACGACCTGTATTTGGTCCGACAAGCAAACTTGGACGAAGTGGATCAGATTTGTCGGCAGGTCACAATGGCCGAGAGTGACGCGCGCAGCCCGCCGATGATCGTCATTTGCTCGACGCCTCAGATGGTGCAAAAGCTATCAACCACCGCGAGTCAGCGACCGTCGCCATCGATCTACGAGTTTATCAGTCAGCCATGCGGACCGTCCAAGATGGCCAATTCACTTCTGGCTTGCCTCAAACGCCAAAGGGAACGGCCGTCTTGTATGACGGCTGGCGGGATTGACACTGCGTTTCTCACCGCGGCTCAAGCCAGCAAACCTAGGCGGCACAGCGAAAATGTGTCGCGGGTCGGCTTCTCCTTGACGCCGGAGAAGGCCATAGTTTCAGTGACTACCACTAACGTTGATTATTCCACTATGGAAGTCTCAACGATAGAGGCAACCAAAAGAGTTCCCTCCGTCCTTTTGGTAGACGACAATGACGTGAATCTGAAGCTGTTGGTCGCTTTTATGAAGAAGGCCAAGTTTCCTTACCATACGGCTTCCAATGGGCTCGAAGCTCTGGAAGTATACAAAACGAATGTCGGGTACATCCCAGTTGTTCTCATGGGTGAGTGGTCCTATTACTACTGATGCTATCTAACTAACAAATTAGACATCTCCATGCCGGTCATGGATGGTCTCGAGGCAACGCGGGAAATCCGCCTGTTCGAGAAGATGCATCGCGAAGGAAGCACCAATGCTGGTCATTCGTGCTCCAAACCCACGACGGTCATCGCGCTGTCGGGATTGGGCAGCGCCCCGGTCCGGCAGGAGGCCTTTAATTCCGGCATTGACCTCTTCCTGTCGAAGCCGATCCGCTTTCAGGAATTAGTCAAGCAGATTGACGAGCTCATGCATTGATTTAGGGCTCGTGTCGGTACAGCATTTATTTCAGACTATCTAAGGAAGGTCACCATTACGCATTAGGATGACGGAGTTGGGCGTTTGTCTTATATAGACAGGGACGACACACTAGTAAAGGTATCTAGCAGGCAGGTCGTTCCTGTCATCTTCTGGCAAAGTTAGCATTATCCTTGGGGCTCAGGTAACCAAATATGACCAGGGTTTATAATCATTTGCGTGCTCCTAGTAAAGTCTACTAGCACTTCTCCCCAATTTATCAAGAGCACAATTATGCAATCAAATTTAGTAATAATATAGTCTATTTGAAATAGTCTTCATGAAACTATCCTTTGAATATGCAGTCACCACTCAGACGTAGAACCCTCTGGCTTCTGCCAGGTTGTATATCTATAGACCCCAACCCTATCCACTGACTCAATGGCTATCCTTTTGCTCTCTTTCCCCGCATACTCAGCAAACATCTTCTCAACAGAATCGGTGTCGCTCCGCAAACCAGGTTCCTCGAATCGGTCCGCAACCAGCCCCGCGATGGAAAGCCGGGCCTGCACATCCGGGACTTCATTTCGGGCACTCCACGCCGCGAGCCCCGTGAGAAGCAAGCCGCACACAACATATAGCAGGCAGACCACGACCATGGTGATAAGCGGGGCCGCAGGAATGCGCGCCACGAGCAACGTCTCCCGTTCCTGGACGGCCAGCGCCGGCTGTGCGCCTAGTGCATCCGCCCCAAGGGCGATGGTCGCTGTGCTAAGAGCCAGGGCGACTTTTTCCGCAAACTCCTGCGCCGTATCGCTGAAGATCGCCGTGCCAACAGCCTGCTGGAAGAAGGGGAACCAATCCTGTGTCTGCGAGATGCTCGTCTGCCAGATATTGCTGGCGGAGGTGTTGCTGACGGTGGGCTGGAAACGGGTGACGGTATTGTTGAGGCGGTCGTACTCGACATCGTAGATAGTGGTGTTGCAGCCCAGGACATAGGTCGGGATGCCATGGAGACTTTGCACAAACTCGGTGGAATTCGGTGTCTTCCCTCCGGATAGATTCACCATGGACGCCAGGGCGAAGTAATACGGATTTCCGGTGCCATAGTTGGACATCACCTTGGCCCTGAGGCTTTTGGTCATGCTTGCATCCTCGAAGAACGCTTCCTGCAGATTGGGTGAGTTGATGAACCCCGCAAACTCAGCGGAGCAATTGAATTTGACCGACGAGGCTACATTCTGCAAGCCGCATTTCGTCGAGATAAGCTCGCACTGCGTGCGGGCTCCGTAGGTCTTGGCTGTGAAGTCTCGGGTGAGCAGGGATGCGCTTTCGGGGACCCCCAGGTATGTGTAGGGCTTGTGCTCGTCGACGTATGTGTATACCGTCGCCTGGTCGGAGATATTGTTCAGCACTTGGAGGGAGGTTGTGGCATTTGCCAGAAAGGAGCCTGTGGCTGCTATCGAGACGCTACAAACGGGGCTGTCGACTCGCTGTGCTGCCAGAGAGTTGTTACCTGTGAGACACTGGGGCAATAGGCCAAAGCTGTAATCCGTAGGGTTGGTGATTGGGAATACTCGAGTGAAGGGCACGGTGGTCGTTGTAAAATGGAGCCAAGTATCGGCAGCAGTGACAAGCAGTCTGGCCAGAATCAATCAGAAATCTCGAGTAAAATGTGCAGAGATGGACATACCCTAGGAGGGTTGCAAGTACAGCAACCGTGGACGCCGCTCTGAGAGGCGGCGTCTGCCGTTCACCTCCCTTATTCCATGAGAGAACGTAACAGATCCAACCCCACATTGCACCAAGAGGACTTCCATCAATGAACTTCAAAGTCAAAGACAGTTGATACGGTGTGGGCAAACGATCTGCACGACCGCGCTGGATATCACGGGATAATCGGCGCGCGATTGGAAACGAAGCTAGGACGAGCACAAAGCTAGACAACATGGGAGCCACGGAGCTGGCCCAGGACGTACTGAAGAGGATGACGCTGGAGCTCAGGTTAACGTAGAACACATTCTTCTCATCCTCTGCGGAGGGTAAGCGGAGATTTGGAAACGGGGGGTCTCCATGCTGGAGCCGGTAATGGAACACCAGCGCCAGGAAGACAGCAGTCAGCGCGGAAATGGGGACGGTGATGAGGAACCAGCTCCATGCGATTCCAGCTCGGTGAGAGGTAATTCCTTGGGAGCGTGTAGACTTTGGTTTGTGCCGCAGCAAAGTCGAGTCACTTTCAGCCATGAGATTTGGGCCTGTTTGCGCCATGGCCAGGGATGATATTTGATAGCTGTCCCTCCATAGGCAAGTCTCTCAGCTCGACCTTGGGAGATGACTAGATAATATATTGATATTCAGACGGAATCTCGGAATTTGTCAGGCGACAAAATGGGGCCAAAAGGCCGAACTCACATCAGCGTCAAGGCTGAGCGTCTAGGCTTAGCTCTGTATCCTATCATATCATATCCAGGCAGCGCTGACCTTCTTAGCTCTGTGACCTATCAATCATATCCAGTCAGCAGCGGATAAGCACTAGGTTACAGCTGATGCAGGAATACAGCAGCAAATCGCGCCAGTTAGAAACCATTCGCCGAAATATTGCAGCGGGCTCGCGGCCCCATTAATGAAACGGGCCATTTTCGGCAGACCGTGCAGACCGCAGACCGGGCTTTCTACCCCTGTTGTTTATCTGCAGTTATCTTGGCACGGCAAATTGAAACACTACTTGTAATTAAAAGATCTAAGAATGGAAACATTGAGTCATGTATTAAATGCTTGAAGCAACTGCCTGGCCTGAGCCTGTGTATTGGTCACCAAAGTGCCTGCATCGACGACAGATTGAATCTGTCCAACTCCAGCGCCACTATAAAGCTTGTCAGAGCTGTACAGAATTTCGAAACGACGAGGGAAGATCTTACGCCCAAATGATAGCCTGAGGCGCTCTGAGCATGTCCAGATCCTTGTGCTTGTCCAACTCAGCATCCCATTCCCGGTGGGCCTCAGACACAATCGCGCGCCCGGAATATTGGCTCGGCCAGAATTCAGCCATGCCTTGAATCTCATCATGTACGCGGGATCTAGCAAGCAATTAGTCAACATGACTATGCACTTCAAGAATCAGAGTGATCGTACTTCAAAGTTGAGGAAGCACCATCATGGGTGGCAATCAAAGTGGCCTTGACCTGGTCCGAAACAGGGCATTCCGTTGTGCATAAAAACTAAGAACAGTCAGTATCTATTTAATCCAGCTGTTAACCAACTTACTCTTGTCCCCATCACGATCCCGCTTGCGCCTGGAGACATGGTGCTATTAGCTCAGATCCGCGGTGATCAAGTTGAATGCCTCGATCTCACCTAACATCAGCGCAGCTGCGACTCCCCTGCCATCCATGATTCCTCCAGCTGCCAGCAGTGGAATGTTCTTCTGTGGAGATTCGCTCCTTACCATATCCGCTACATCCGGAAGCAAGGTCATCAGACCAGCTCCCTGCTTGAATTGATGGCCACCGGCATCGGATCCTTGAACAGATAGAACATCGGCCCCATCGTCGATGGCTTCTCTAGCGCTCTCCACCGTGCCAATCTGAACAATCACTTTCAGTCCCCAGTCCCTACCTGTGCTCTGCAATGCCTGAATAAGGTCCGTGTGCTGCAACCTGTGGGTGTAGGCAAACAGCCAGACCGCTACAGGTCGATGTTCATTAACAAGTTGGACAAAGTTATCCTTCCACGCGTCGGACTTCATTGTGAGACAGCCGATTCCAATGGGTAGGGGTGCATCTGAGTCGGCGACATCAAGCAGTTGCCTGGCATAGATCAATTCTTGCCGGAGATTTGCCAGCGCCGGGGATGAGGCAGTGAAGTCGGCTCCGCCGCCAATAAGACCTGGATGAATAATGAGTCGTCTTCTCTACATTGTCTGCTTATCTCGTACCTAATCCCCCAGCCTTGGTTACTGCCACTGCCATTCTGGCATTTGTCGCAAACGCCATCGGTGCATTGCATATCAGCGGCCGGGATGTCGCGGGGAAGAATTCCTGAAGCGTTTCGGCTCCGGTGGACATGATGGTTGATACGCTGTGAATATCACAATAGGGAGGAATAACGAAAGATGCCAGGCATCTCGATGGTAAAATACATATATATATTCAATTGTGCTGTGTATCATACCACAGTATCTACTCATACCAGACAAGGTTGAGGGGCTGACGCCACTCGGCCGCTAGGGCTGACAGTGACGCTGACACTGACAGATGCGTAGATTCCAAGGAAGAACAGGACAGAAAACCCCATTCTTTGGCCAACGGTGATTAGTAAACGTGAAGTTCGAATGCAAATCCGCTTACCTGCCCGTGGTTTGACTGTCACATTGTTTCCGCACTTGAATTCGACACTCTACGGAGAACTCAGTAGAGATCTTAGTACGACATCCAAGACAGGGGACTGAGTCCAGGTATTTATCGGAGTATTCATAGCAGGTACATTCTAGCAATAATGTGCTGAGCTATATAATGCTGAGCTATATAGTGCTGAGAACATCCGTATAATGCCACCACATAATTTACGATCTGAAGCCTTCTCAATCTTTTAGTACAAAAGGCAATGTCGAGGTGACGATCTGGTTCAAAACAATCATTGAAATATATTCATCAAGCTCAGATCATGCTTCGTCCTCTGCCAGAATAGCAGTAATTATGTACAGGTAATTTCTAATTCGACTCCACAGGTCTGTCCCCTTTGCCTAACTCAGACTCTATAGTAGTCCTGATCCAAGTCAAAACAATGGCATCCTGGCAGTATTCACATAATCGACATTTTCAGCCGCAGACTCGATTCGTTCATGACAAGTTCCAAAGATCCGATCCCAAAGACGAGTCTGCTTGCCGTAGTTGTGACTCTTCCTCCAGCCCTTCCGATGGTGTAAGTCATGGTCTTCAATGACAATCTCGGCATCGAACCACTGCAGCAGCCAGCTGAGAGGGGACGGGACGGTCAGATGCAAGCGCAGGCCGCTGTGTCCGAACACCTCTGCGAAAACAACATATTCATGGCAGATCCACCACTCGTAGAAGCCCATCGGCAGGCCCAGCAGCCGCAGAGTGAAGTAGGTCATCATCGGTACCCCGACCATGTCGCCGAACTCCTGCTCGTGGTCCGCGTATGCAGTGAGCAAAGGGTTGGGGTGCTTGGTGAGGTGGTGAGTGCGGTGGTATTTCCAGAGGAAGCTGACGTCGTGCATGAGGCGATGGTACCAGTAAAACCAGAAGTCGAGCACGATGCCGTACAGTCCAACTTCAACGGGTAGCCAATACCAGTTCATCTGTGAGGGAAGCTGGCTGGTTTGGTAGGAGAAGTACACCGATAGCGCCAAGCGAGCACCGGTCGTTTTGTACACCGAAGCCACAACCTTGCCGACCCCGACGTCGGGAACGCCGTCTCGTTCATGTTTGTCGCCATCTAGGAAGCCGTATATGTGACCAAGTCGCCGGAGTATGTGTACCTGATAGATGACGATCGCATTGAAGGCGAACATATACAGATTAAAGGTGGCTAAAGGACCCAAGTTGCGTCCTGTGTACCATGCCCAGGCCTGATGAAACACCAGTGGTAGGGATGCGTAGAAGATAACCCAGAGGTTCAGCGACCACTGCGGCATGAATGGGATCGGCTCATTCTTAGAGTGCACCGGTACCTCTTTGTCGAGTTCTGAAGGGTAGGCGTTAAGTATATGAATGAGCCAGTGTCCGAGGCTCCAGGTATCCCTACTGGCAGTACGCCAGGTGGACTTCATCGAGTCTTTCGGGTTGCCTTTGGTTTCCATGGCTGCGATGGTTGCGAAAGCTTTGCAAATCCGTAGGGACCCTGAGTGATGGCTGGCCTTTAAATAGGCTCGTCGGCTTCGATTGCAGTCGTCGGTAATCTAGAGATACTAGGACATGTGAAGAGGCTATTACATCCCACAACGTCAGTATATGTGGATCTTGGTTCCCAACAAAATCTGTCCTACATATGAATGGAAGATCAAGCCCCTCGATCTGGAGACTAATCCGTAGCGAGTTACTGTGGACGATCAGCATGTGAGGCTTGACGAAAGCATGTCACTCTCCACAACGAACCACCCCGCTTGAGGTGTGAACATACCTCGGAGGTCAAGGGTATCAACGGGTCGATTCTTATGAATTCCCCTCGAGAATGATATGTTTGCGTACGAAGTGAGTACGGAGTAAATAACCAGGCATCAACCTGGAACTGCTTGGGATACTCTGCGAGGCAGCAGAACCCGGGCCAAAAGTATTCGCAAACCCATAACCAGATTGTTGAAATTGAAAGAGGGAAGTACTCGGACTAACCCATCTCGCATCGACTGAATGACCCAGAAGACTGGCAATTTGGGGAGCCTAACCAGGGTCCACCAATTTAGCGTTCGCAACCATTTCCGAATTGGGTAATATTTCGACCATCCCGCAATGATGCTATGTTTGAGGTTGGTCTATGCTTGGCAATCAAAGGATGCAGAAGATCGCATTCAAGTATGATCATTGTGATTTAATGTACTCTGTAGAGCGCAAGTGAGTGCAAGTGACTCCAAGTGACTATCAGATCAATAATCCCAATAGCACCTTGCGATCAGAGCCACGACCAGTCCAGTAGCTGCTTTCACAAAAACCCAACGCTCTGCCAGGTTACGTCAGAATACTATACATCACATAATTATGCCCATTAGAGGTTTAGGAGTCCTAAAAGGATGACCGTATTGCTCGTGGCATCAAGCGTCAGGTTCTGAGTCACAATTGTGGATCAGCCTTACATATGACGGGTAGAACCTCTCCTTGAGGCTTGTAGCCAGTCAAGTCAAACTTGAACCGGAAAAATTCCCGTGAGTATGCGTCGATGACAGGGTATATCCCGGTACATGTGAATTGATGTTCATAACTCTTGTGATGTCAATCAGCAAACACGTTGGGAGATTCGCCGGGCTATGGTATCCCGGGGAAGGGAGGCTATCTTGTGACTGTACTGAGAGCCGCAGTCAACCAAGCAGCAAACGCGGTGAAGAAATGCGTTTCACGATTCGTCGCTTTACTGCAGTACTCCAGCAGTGCGGGATATCGTTCCCTAGCTGTGCTTCCCGTTGCATGTACAAGCTTTGCACAATCAACTGGGCAGAGGTAGGGCGGCTGCCTCGTGTCTTCTGACAGAGATGCGCTTCCTTGCATGATGCATGCGTAATATACACAATGATCAATACCAAAACAATGACCTAGTTCATGGCTTGCAGTGCGACACATTCGAGAAAGCCAGAGTGATGATAATAACCGTGGTGATGAATCGATATTTGGGAGGGAAGACAATGCAGATAACGCGGCTGTTAATGGCGCAGTAGCCAAGGATGGCGATTCGCTGGCGGTCTTCCGCCTCTTGGTACTCGCCACGTAGGAGGAGCTGGATTTTCGGACGTAGTCGTCACAATGTGATGCTGGCCACGAATGCTCTCGCTCTACTGACTGAACTTCGTCCAGGGTCGGACAATACCTGGCGCTGGAGACCACAGCAACGCGACTTCCACCGTATGCACGTCCGCAGACGAACGTATCCTCAGCGTCCTCGTAGAGATCATGATTCACCAGAACACACAAGGCATACGCATCCTTGGGAAGTATGCTTATCGCAACATCTAGGAGATCATCGAGGTTCAATTGACGAGGGTAAACTTTGTCGGGGCATGCACGCGTCCGAATGCCAATGCACTCGTTTGAAACGGCTAAACCAATGAAGCGGGGTGAGGTCTTGGATTCTTGACCATCCCAAGGAACAAATCGAAAGTCCGATACTCGAAGAAGCTTAACGGGCACTCCATGGTAAAATGCCGCCAGGTAACCGACGATATCTTCTGGACTAGGCGGTACTAGCTGATGCTGGGTCTTGCCCACTCTAGGAGAGGTCCATGGCTGCGCGAAATAGGCATCTTCGTCATATTCAGGTGGCGCAACAACATAGACTGTCTTTCTTTCCGAAGTGACTTCGTTGCGATCCTCCTCGACCAACCACTCCCGAAAAGATTGCGGTGGGTACCCGGGGTCCAGTGCCAGGTCATCACCAGGCAAGACCAACGGAGCTGGAAATATGGTTGGATCAGTAGTATGGCCATGTGGACCTGGGGATCCTGGTGGTCTCGTGGCCGAAGTCCTTTGCTTCAGACTTGGTTGTTTATAACCTACTTCAGCAGCATGAGGAGCGGAGTTGTAACACATAGAAGAATGGGAGCATCTTTGTTCTGGAGACATTTTGTGAATCTCTTCTCAAATATCCCAGGAGGTCTAAGAGTGGAAAGAGGCAGAAGGCGAAGACTCCTAGCCGCAACAATCACGCGGATATATATAAACCAAGGAGCTGATCAGGGTCTTACAAGACGAAGGGCAGACAGTACATTATAATAGGGGATGAACAGAATAAGATGCACAATCCGTAGTCCCTGGAGAAAAGAATATGATACGTTTCTGATAGATAAATTGATACAGCATGTCGCTGCAAAATACAAGTGATTTGTGTTTGTTGACGCGAGGCTGAAAGAGGCTGAAATGCGGCGATGCAGAGTGATAAGGGTGGATGCTCAGCCACACGATAAGAACCCACGTGACCATATCGTCGACGCAGTGACGGCACCTGACTCGTTCGTCCACCTGCCGCTTTCATCGTCAGCTTCTCTATCTACACCAAACTCGAGCATGCAATGATGGGATGAGATTTATCATTTCATTATCAAAATGGACCAACAAAGGGAAGAAACCACTCAGCAACAGTCTCGCAGACTAAAGGAGCGACTGGACGAGCAGTTCGAAATTCGCGACCGGGCCCTTAGGCAAGAATTCGGCAGGGTGCACCAAAAGATTGACGATTTAGGCAAGGACAATGAGGCTCGGGACAAGGGCATCAAGCGGGAGTTCCGCAATGTTTATGAGAAGATGGACCAAATGTCACAGAAGCTTGACAAGATCGACACCTTGGAAACATCATTTGCGATCTTCGAAGCAACATTTGCGAATTTCAAGGTGGCCCACCTTAACCAAAGGATACAGGCCATCCCTATGTACGACTCCTTTCATCAACCAGTTCCAGTTCCAAAGTGTTTTCCCAAAACGGCTCTCAGACTCTATCGACTGCAAGATCGGAAGAACTGTACGCCATTGTCACACTCTGTTGCGAAGACTTAATCTGCTAACTTCGAAAAGGGAATCAATTGAAGACCCTTCTCAAGCATTACAACCTCGAGAAAGCGACCATTCGGCTTGTCGATCGTGGAGAGCTTTACGACTCCTCTGATTCCGATACTGATTCCGACACTTCCTCCCGTTTCCACTCTATCGACGGGGAACTTGACCGGGCTATTGAGTCTAATCCGTTTGCCGCCATGTGTTCGCTGGGCCGTCATCTTGGCGTGGATACAGACGCTCTCCATGATCGGATCACGCAGCTCGAGTTTCAACAGAAGAAAGGCACGGTCGTCAAACGCCCAGCGGAAGACGCGGGAAGTGTTCGCAAGATGATACGCGACTTGGTCACGGGGGCGCTGCAGCCTGGTTCGTTCACGAGAGAACCGCTTCTTGATGATGACTCTGAAGGAAAACATACCAAACTGGAATGGGAGGTGGACTCGGAGAAGTTCAAACGGGAAACGGCTCATCTTCGCCTTCATGAAACCGAGGTCTCGCCCCGTGCAGTCAGCGCCAAAGACAGCCGGCGAAGTCGCCAACAGAAGGATTTGGAGGTTCGCTCACGTCATTCTAAGGGCAGTCTGTCGCCGACCGAGAAGATGACCACATCAAGCAACCAATCAGAGGGTCATTAGCAGCGCCAGAATTTTTGATATTTTTTTCCTCTTTGCTGGATTTGGCGTTAGGGAAGCACATGTATAAGATACCCAGTCTGGTTTTTTGAGCATTTTGGTTGTTTTTGAAAAGCATTTTGGTGTATCCAGGCTTAGTAGGACGATGGCTCATGGAGGCGACTCCCCATAACAGCCCGTCGAGAGGGCCGCCGTATGGGTATGAATACTATTACTGTTACTATTACCCACACATTAGGGTGTCATTTTCACTAGAATTTGGGGCAATATCACGAATTATCGACGCGATGTTGGCCCTTTTTCATTATTGACATGATACACATTAATGCAAATGGTCATCATTCACTTTGGAATAGGGATGTCGGCACTAAGCCCAGATCCCGGGGGATGCGGAGAAGCAGCGCGCAAATATCATTGATTGGCTGCAGCACCGGGCCGAGCCATATTTCTGTGTATACGTACAGGCAACAGATACCATAACAGAGAAAGAAAAGCATGCGTCCATAATTTGGTAGGTTTATTGCTAACTGTTTTGTGCTACTTTTCTAGTTGTCGGTCTGGCTTCGTCTCGGGATATCAGGCAGTTCTCATGTCGAAAACCCGAATCACTCTGCCGGAGAAGTTGCTCAACTACCAGGGATCTCCATCCTTCGAACATGCGTCTATTTAGCTGTCATAGAGGAATACCAAGACTGTCGCGCAAAAGTGCTTCATTGGCTGCATTTGGTTGTCTCCTTGGCTTATTGCTGAGCCTGCTTTGTTAGGTGGATTCATTTACCCCTCATGCCTGTGATTATTACGACAGAGGCTAATAGAGACAATGATATATTACCCTCGGTAAGTCCTGGGTTGGCTTCCTTGTCATTGTGAAATTACATCTCTATCATTCTACCACATCATCCCACCATGACCATCGTCGACTGGCAACAGAAAGCTCAGCTTAAGCAGTCTGAAGCTGCTAGCAAGATCCCTCAAGAATGGAGACTCTCTTCAGATATCCTGAATGCCATTTCAAGCGAGTCCAATGTCCTTGACATTCCCACAAAGTGCGGCATTCTTTCCGCTCGCGAGCTCGACATCACCGAAAACTACGATGCCACTGGTCTCCTGCAGAAATTGGCGTCAAAAGAGCTCAGCGCTGTGGATGTCACAACAGCCTTTTGCAAACGTGCTGCTATTGCTCAGCAGCTTACCTTCTGCCTGACCGAAACGTTCTTCGACCAAGCAATCTCCCGAGCTCAGCAATTGGATGATCATCTGGCGGCCACAGGAAAGACCATCGGTCCCCTTCATGGCCTTCCCATCAGTCTGAAAGAGAGCTTCAACGTTGCCGGCGTGCCAACCTCTCTTGGGTTTGTATCCTACCTGGACCGTCCGGCCGAAACTACAAACTCGGCCTTGGTCGATATCCTCCTAGCCGCCGGTGCTGTTATTTACGTCAAAACCAATATTCCGCAGACCATGATGACGGCAGACTCGCATAACAATGTATTTGGCCGCGTCCTCAACCCACACCGCCGGAGTCTCACCGCAGGGGGAAGCACAGGGGGCGAAGGTGCTCTGATTGCCCTCCGTGGCTCGGTGCTAGGCATTGGCACCGACATTGCAGGATCCATCCGCATCCCGGCGCTGTGCTGTGGAACAACCGGATTTAAGCCATCCGTTGGCCGGGTGCCATGCGGGGGCCAAACATCCGCTGGCCGAGTTGGTATGGCAGGAATTACGGCCGTAACAGGGCCGTTGTGCCATTCCCTCAGGGACGCCGAACTCCTCCTCCGGACTGTGTTCGACTCGCAGCCCGAGGATCTCGACGACGGCGTCGTGGGCTTCCCCTGGTGTGATGCGCCCGCGAAGGATGTGCTCACCATCGGCGTCATGGCAGAGGACCCCAAGTACCCGATTCATCCACCCATGCAGCGAACTCTGGCTCTCGCGGTGAAGAAGCTCGCCGCAGCCGGTCATCGTATTGTCGACTTGACCGGGAAATTACCCAGTATCTCTGATGCCTGTGAATTGTCTTTCCGATACTTCAACATGGATCCCGACCGGACAGCTTTGAAGAAGATCTCCGACAGCGGCGAGCCTCCCGTCCCCTCCCTGCGCGTCACATATAATGTCGACGAGCCCGGACCGGAGCCGACGCTGCGAGAACTGTATGATATGAACGTGAGGCGGGGCGAAGTGATGGCAGAGGGGCGGAAGGTGTTCCTCGAGAATCAGCTGGATGTTATCATCGGTCCGGGTTACCAGGGCTGTGCTGCTCCTCACGATGAATACGGGACGCCAGCATATACCGTATTCTGTAACTTGCTTGACGTAAGTTTAATCAACCTGATGTAGGAACGTCGCTGACTTGTCAGTATCCTTCTTGCGTTCTTCCCTTTTGCAAGGCCGAGGAGGCTGCCGACGCCGAGTTTGTGAGAGATGTCCAGTACTCCCCAGCGTGTAAGTACTCTGTCTTCTCGCAGAGAACTGTAACTAACGGGGAAATCCAGACAAGCCCAAAGAAGTCGAAGGTGCCCCTTGCCACGTGCAGATTATCGGCAGAAAGCTGAAGGACGAGGCCTTGATGCAGCACGCCAAGGTGATTGAAAGTATATTATTGAAGTAGAGGTCACGGCAGAGTCACTGTTTGTTTCAAACGATAGTCAACTCTGTGTGTCTGAATCTGATATACTTGCACGGAGTAGTCGATCTGCTTCGGAAAGGCAGCATCCCATAGACGGGTGAGGAAGGAGCGCATCTGTAGTGCATAACAAGCGCACGTAGCAATTGACTGCTCAGCAATAATATTACAATGATATTGGTCCGCGAGAATCTAGAACCGGTGCTGAAGAAGAATCCTCTATATCTGACACAACCCCACGGAATACTTCCGGAGACTCGTCATCATGCTACTTTAAGGTCAAGAGCGTCGACTCCACATGTAGATGTGATACTTAGCCCGGCAGGTTGTGTTTAACCTGCGGAGTTTCTCCTTAATTTGCAATATTGTTGGACATGATCACCTGTGGTATCGTACACCGACAAACACAGAGATTCTTCATCGATTCTGGCCTGATACTATTGACCCACCTTCTTGAAACGGACGACGCGGCAGGTCCCATATGACATGTCCCATGTTGTTTCGAGAAAAGGAGACTCGTAGCCACAAAGATATAAAGCTCGTAGCAACCATCATGGACAGGACATCAACAGAATTCCAATACACCGCAATCATGATTTCCAAGTCTCTGATCACCGTCGTTCTCGGCGCCACACTTGCGCTGGCTACCCTCGACCCAGCAACCTCCAACACCAAGGGCAAATGCCCCAGTACCTACAACTGCTCTCGTTAGTACTACTATTGCCGTTCACTGAGTCGAATTAACTGACAGTCCACAGCCGCAAAGACCTCCAATGCTATTCAAGCTGCGGAATGCTCTCACAACACGAGGACATCTAGTACATACCTACTCCGCCCTCATCTCCTACGATTACAGGCATGCATCCTCTAACACTGAAGCAGAAACTCAAACCTTTGCCGTCTTCGTCACCGATCACCAGTATGACTCCGCCCACGGAGCTCCCTACGGTACCTGCAAGGCGTATACCTGCACCGCACCCACTGCCTCGCAGATGACCGATGTCGATGAGGATTGCTGGACGTTCTTCTGGAAGTGAGTTACGGCCACAGGCAATTGCGGTATACAGAACAGTACGTATACTAATCCATGCAGTAACAATGGAGAGTCTTCTGGCGTCGGCACTGGTTGCATTAAGAGCCCCGATGACGGTACTTGCGGCTGCGAGAACTCGGACGGCACTTTTGTTTATGGTGGGACCAATTGCTCTTAGAGGCTGAGATGGGGCTCAATGCAGGTAATCTTTGAGTGTCATAGTTGATATAGAGTGTTGTGGTTGTACCGCTGGCGGCTAAGAAGTAGACATGTTTTTAAATATTGTTTTTCAGAGAAATCAAAGCTCGTCAGATGAATTCAGGCTGCCAACGCTCGATCACAGAAGTAGAGTAGTGGTCACACCATAGGAATGACGAGTTGACGACAGCAGGAAATTACAAGAGGACAGTACAAAAAGCTGGGGAAATAATGTAGTCTGGTATGTCTACAAGAATGCCAGAAACAGGTCCTTTATCCGCACATTGTCATAGAGAGTATGAGTGAGTAGAGATAGTGTCATTATGCAGTGGACAGCAGCCGCATGATTTCATAAACCCATCTCATGGAAGCCCTCAAAAGTATCTCCGGACTTGTATATCATCATTTAGGCTTCAAGTGCATCATCATCTTGCGAAGTCAGATAGTCTAGTCATCATCACTCTGCATCACTACGGGATTGGAAAAGGGTTTCAAGAACAGATGGCCTTTGGACTCGGGCTTTTTGGTAAGTTAGGCGGTCCAGATCGGCTGGCTCTCTTCTACCGTATCTCGTTGAACCTAGAGACGATCTATGACCTGTTGATGCGCTCATGAAATTATGTCTAGTATTAATAACCCATATTCCATCTATAATAGTTATGCACATTTACTTTAATACCACAGTAGATGTGCGGTTTATCCTCAGGTACTGACTTTGCTTTATTCTAAGCTGGCTATAGGTGCATATGTCATTTCCAAGCATTGAAGTACATTAGAGTTGTTCAACTGTAACCTTCCAAAAAGACCACCACACCGCCTGAAAACACCTGACATAGGTTGTGTGGGTTGTGGGTCAAGTTACATTATTATACTGGATTGCATTACTTCCTGTCCGTTTCCGTATCATGGCCGCAAGCATGTCCGAGAGTATATGAAGGTATATAGACGCCCCTTGTTTGATTTTTAGGGAGAAAAGAATTAGTCCTAGTTATCCACATGATCTTATCCCATCTCCCTACAAAGATCCCGTCGCCCATTAATCGAGCCCTAATATTTTATCAAAATGCCGAAGTTGTATGTTAGGTTTGTGACAGACTCAATATACTGTGCTCTGTGGCTATGCTGATGAGAACTCTACTAGTGGATTGCCATCAACCGTAACCGATAGTAGGCTGCATGACTTCTTTCAGAATTATGGACAAGTAGCAGACGCAGTAAATAAATCAACCCCTTCTTCTGGCATACTGTCCAAAATCTAAATTACTATAGGTTGTTATGAAAGAAAGCGATAGTGGCCGCTGTAAGGGCTTTGGTTTTGTTAGCTTTGCCTCAGATGATGACGCAGCTTTTGCTATGAATGCAAATGAGGCGGAGTAAGAGGCAACTTGGTGGTATAGCTGGACCCTTTGCTAATAGCGCCTAGGATTGAGGGTAGCAAACTCCATGTTTCCAAAGTTTCTGTCCTCCCGAGACCTCTCGAAACGGGAGGAGAAGAAGAGGAGAAATAATAAGCCAGAAGAGGCAAATGTCATCACCAAGACAGCATTGGACAAGAGGCTCATTTTAATGACTTTGCTGGTCAGTGGTATGTCCATAACGTACTGCATGAACCTGCCAACTGTAGTAAATTTAGACCTCTGAACAAATATCCTTCCTCCTACTATTTCTAATACCAGAGTACAAAGTTCCTGCATACGTTGGCTTTAATATGATATTGAACAGCAAAAAGGGTATGTCATAATGTCTTGTCCAGGAAGGAGAACAGGCCTTATATTCACCTTGCCTAGAATTCCCTGAAAACCAGTGATCCTGTTTGTCTCCAAGAATCTTTTTAAACTGGGCATTGTTCATTGATTCAATAGCAAATGCATATACCCATATAGAAGCAGTCCTCTCTCAGATCTCAGACCATACCAGGGTCAATTACGACAAGATAGTTCTCTTAACATTTGCACCCGATACTATAACCTCCCAGTTACTCCCACCTGGAAATGCGGCCGTCAGGGTCACGCTCTCCCCCTTGAAGATAGTCACATAATTATCAGACCAAAATACTGGGGTGACCTCCTCCTGCGTCTCCTTGTTGATGGCTGACAGGTGCATGAAAACCGCAGGGGTGGCTGAAGGATTGTTCAAGACGACCTGCACCTGGGACAGGCCGTCCCTGGCAGGTAATCTCTTCAGGGATGCAGTCACAGCAGCAGTCGGCATCGATATCAGTGCCTTGTAGTCGACATACTTTGTAACGGGAGTATAATACCAGTCTGAATTCTCCCAGTCCAGGACGTCGTTCTGAGCGGACAACCAGTATACATTGCGGCTGAGGATGGCTCCTGTATTGCGATCTTTGAGCACCAGACGGAGAAATGCAACACCCTTGATCTGAGTAACTGCCTGGACTGGGATGACCTTCTTGGAGGCATTGGGCGTGGTGTTAACTGTGACCTCCTTGGTGAAGATTGACTTGCCATGCAGATCAACAAGGTCAACAGAGACAATGCGAGGACCTTCCTTCTTAAGAGAGCGATTGATAAGGTAGACTGCACGCTCCTCATAGTCATACGCCACATGTTCAATCCTTCCACCGACCTTGGTTCCGAAATATGACCCTGCAGGACTCAAATAATAGTCAAACATCTGCCAGTGCAGATTCGGCCATGCGCTATTCAACATCCAGTATATCACTCCAGTGGCTGGACGAGAGGCATTCTGGCGCACGGAGAATGCTTCAAATTCCGCGCGCATGGCCTCATAGTCCATCATCTGCACCTTGAGGAGATAATCCTCCAGGCTGACAGGGGCACCGTACCGCGCAAAGAGGGCTTTGTTATACAGAGCGCGATTATAGAAAGACGAGTCATACCGCGACATATGATACTGGTTTTGGTCGGGGTTCTTCCACAAGGAATCCAGTTCCTCTGGAGACAGGAACTTTCTTAGACTGGTCAACTCGGGCGTTCCAACACCAGCACCCTCTTCAGACCCGAATCCAAATGCAGCACCCAGCTGGTTACCGTAGAAATAATTCGGGGGTACCCAGTCATACGGGCCATCCATCTTCATACCAGACGGTCCGAGTGCCTGTGGGTATCCCCGTTTGCTGGCGGATGCAATGATAGGCACCGGCCAATCCATGCGGTGCAACGCATCGAGATAGATCTTGGTCGCGCGGTCGTTGGGCCAGAAATCCGATCCAATGAGAAAAGCTAGCATGGACGGATGGGTCTGCATCATGGCTGCTTCATGGAGCATGGAAGCATTGGCAATTGGGTAGTCCTTCTCGGTCCATTTTTCTCCGCTAGCTTCATTATTGTACTGCGCTCGTCAGTATTCTGCGTCGTTTATTCAAGACTAGTGACTTACATCCCATCCCTCCCACTTGTCGCAACATTCCCATCCGGCTATGACCATCAATCCCATTTCATCTGCCAGATCGTATAACTCTGGATGCTCCTGTTTACCCTCCAGTCGGACGGTGTTCAGTCCCATGTCGAGCATATACTGGAAGATATTCCGCACACGATTGACATCGAATCGAAGGAACAAATCGGGCGAGTACCCTCCACCGAGAACCAGGAACGGCGATCCGTTCACTGTAAACGCCGTGTCGTTATGAGAGTTGACATGAGAGTCTACCTGACGAATGCCAAACCGCCTTTGAATCGCAACATCTGAAATCTTGCCCTTGCCGACTGTCGCATTGAGATTGAGCGTGTACAAGGGCTGGGAACCCCATTGTGCCGGCCACCACACCTTGGGCTTTTCAATCTTGACCTTCATAGGTATGGTCTTTGTTTCATGTGGTCGGATAGAGAATCGCTCTGAAAGCGCAAAGCTCTCAGTATCGGACTGAATGGTTCCCTGTACAGTACCACTGACAGTCTCGTTCTCATGGTTCGTCACGTCCACGATAACATTCACCGTGACCGGCTTCCCATCAGGCTTTCTGAAATTGGTCAGCACACGCGGCGATGAGATCGACACGGGTCCCGTCTTTGTGATTATGACTTCCCGCCATAGACCGGTGCCATTATCCGCTGGATAAGGATTCCAGTCCACGAACCCCTGCGCGAAATCCCGGAGATAGTTTGTTGGATACGCCTGGATAAGCAGCGCATTTGATTCAACCCGAAGGTATTCCGTAATGTCATACGTGTGACCCCCGTACGATCCCTGCTGGACGGAGCTCGGTGCAACCAGCACCCCGTTGATGTATATATCGGCCTTGGAAGTAATGCCATGCGTGTGAAGCAAATAATGCTCTCCTTTGCGTATCTTGTTCTTGATCGACAGTTCATGTCTGTACAGCCAAGGCGCTTCGAACATGGCGGTGTCACCGATTTTGGTTTCCATGTTGTTGGAGTAGAACAAGGTCGTGTCGTTGAACACGCCGTTCTCAAGTAAACCAGCCATGACGGTCGCCCGCGTACCAACCTTATACCAGGAAGAGTCATCATTCCCAGGGAGCGACCACGCGGACACGTTGGACACGCCAAGGGAAGACTGCAGTCGCCATTGACTGAGCTTGGTTGTATCCCCTGCCGTCTCGCCTATGCCATAGACGACGGTCACGCCAAATACGGCCACATATAAACCATATAACAAGATGATCCAATCCATTTTGAACTTGATTGAATTGTCATTACAATCAAAGCTTTTAGAGGGGAAGAGGAGAGATAATATACCATAAGTCGTAGAGCATTCAGTCTGCAGGCTGCCGGCGGAAATGTCAAAGATCTCCGGTTTCACCGTTGGTTCTGCAGATCACATCCTTGCATTGAAGATCTCATTGTGGCTTGTGATAGGCCGTGATTTATGTAACCATGGTAGTTTAAATGCTGGCAGTTGAATGACCGAATCCTGATCAGGTCAAGCGAGTGCCATTGTTACATCAGGGACTTGGGGGCCAAACATCCACGGTTGAGCGAGGCGCGTCCTCCCGAGCATAGATCTTGTTTCCTGTCATATGGTCCGTTGATTTTATGAGCTACTGAATTTATTATGTCGTATACAAAATCAGAAAGGGAATAATTACAGAGCTGCTGCAGAATCACTTAATAATTAGTTAGCAATTAGTAAGAATCCATGATTTCCCTTTTCGGGTCTAGTGACCCCATCTATTTACTCTATTGACTAGTATATCTGCTTCTATATCTTTTATATTGCTATATACCATATCACATCGCTATATACTATCTCTTCATCACTTTCTAGGGACTGTTATCGCCCCCGACCTGACATAGGCCATTACTGCCCTAAAGCCAAAGAGAAAAAGGAGCCCGTGGGGGAACCCCCCGGCTAAAAGAATGAAGGATCAGAGTCTAGCCCAATGGCGACCCCGCATTTATATTATGACTCCTCTTTCTGCTGTATTTATGACTCCTTTTCTGCTCGGAGCACAGATTAAAGCTCTCAATCACTCACCCAAAAATTGATTAACATATACCGCAGCCACACAATGGCTTCATCAGCTCCAACCCTCAAAGAAAATATCAAAAAGGCCTACGACAACGTAGCTGTCAAGTACGGAGAATGGACAAAATCAAGCTATCCTACCCGCGTCGAATATCTGCAGAAGCTGCTCGCATACCTTCCGCCCTCACCGGTCGAAAAGTCGGTTCTTGAGTTAGGCTGCGGTTCTGGCCAGCCTTGCACTGCGATCCTTGCTTCCAAACCTGGCATGAAAGTTACAGCGAACGATATCTCTTCTGTGCAGTTGGCGCTTGCCAAAGAGCATCTCCCTTCCACAAATCTGTCTCTCATTGAGGGAGACATGATGGAGCTGTCATTTGAAGACAACAGTTTTGACGCCGTGATTGGCATGTATTCGATCCTCCACCTGCCGAAGGAGGAGCAAGTGACAATGTTAAAAAGAATACACAAATGGCTAAAGCCTGGCGCATTGTTTCTGGCGAGTTTTGCGGCAGGCCTTGAGGGTGAGGACTTGGTTGATAAGAATTGGCTGGATGGGACGGATGGAGAGATGTTTTGGAGCGGCTGGGGAGAGGAAAGGACCTGCGAGATCGTCTCTTCAATTGGATTTGAGCTGATTCTCAGGGAGGTTGTCGCTGAGATTGAGGAAGAGAAAGGAGAAGGAAGGGAAACTCCCTTTTTATGGGTTCTGGCGAAGAAGGCGGATAACTGATCAGACACTGAGAATCAATGCCGCGTCCACAGGTTTCTGGAACGAAGATTGCACAGTGGTTAGGCAAATATTTAATAAGTGACTTCGAGCTCGCTTGGCGACTGCTCAGGGGAAACATGGTATAACTCAATTCAAGCAACCTTCTATGGGCAATACAGGAGCATAATTCCAAAACAGCGGCCTTGATGTGAAAATATTATATACATCCTCCGATCTGGAGTTGTGAGCTCAGGATTTGAGAAATATGTCGAGCTAAATGATAGGGAGAAACTCAAGATTCAATGAACATCGCTCTTTCGTCGTTTCGTGCCGGCCTTTGGGCTGCTTTTACCAACTGTCCTTTTTGCTCGGTCCGGCGTCAAGAACGGTTTGGGGCCGTTGTGGTTTGGTATTTCAGACATTTCAGGGAGACTAGGGGCGCTTTGATGGCCTCCGGGAGTATTTGAGATATCGTCCGCTCCGTGAATGCTGACCGAGCGCTTCTTGGAGGGCGGTTGTTGTTCATCTGGCGTCTCTGTTTCACTGACTACTTCAGAAAGGGTCTTTGGTCCTGGCGAATTCGAAGCTCTCCTAGTGGCCTTCTTGAGCGGTGACTGGGGAATGGTTTGGGCTTTTAGAGTGTCGCCCAATTCGCTCGTGATCCTCCAATAGGCAAGAAAGCAAGGTATGGCGTAGTACGGAATGGATTCGCGAGGAGCGTTGCTTGAGAGCCAGAGCTGGAGCATTAACAACAAAAGCAAATGCAAATGAGTCGTCGGGGCCCACAAGAAAGCGGTTAGGCGTTTCATTCCCTCGCAGCCGTCAATGAGAGTCAAAGTGCGATTCCCAAAGAGCAACCACATCAAGTACATGACTTGACGGAGAAAACCCCAGCCAATCCTCATGCGACATTTGTACTCGAAATAATCGAAGTCTGTCACATCCGTCCATGCTTTCAAGCGTAGCCGGAGACATGCTTGACATGAGCTGGAACCAATGTCCCTGGCGGAGCGACATTCAGTGCTAGGGCACCTGGGATGGCTAAATGCTTTCCCTCCCAGAAGGCGAAGTCTATCCTCCCAGAAAGGCAAAAGTTGAAGGTTCTCGTCATACGGATTGCCCTGCAGCCAGCCGGACCAGCAGTTGAGGATTTCTAAGGCCTCATTCACTCTTCCAGTAAAGTATTCTCGGTGGGGCGTACCGCAAGGGCAGTCGAATGGATACCTCATATTGGCAAGTTCAGCGAGCGCCAGCGACTCCAAACGACCGGACCAAGGGACTGACGATCCTCGGGGTACCATATCCAGTAGTTTGAAAGTGGGATGCTTGCATTTACTTTGGTGCACTTTTCCACGCGCCAATGGAGTTCCAGATTTCCCCAGTTTGAAATATCCTGCCTCATCGCTCGGATCTGCAAATAGATAGGCATATCCTCGCCTTTGTCCTTCTGCCTTCAGGATAACCTCCTTGATTTTGGTTTCCAGCGACCAAATCGGCATTGGTCGCACAGAGGCCGAGGGAGTACTTTCGAGAGATCGTCCGGTGTCACAGCTTTCCGGAGAATTGCCGCCATTTGGACCGTCGACTGGCAATTCGGGAAGCCTGTGAGGCGTGTCGTCCGCTGTAGCATTGATATCTTATTAGTGCACTGCCAGATGATTACTTGGCTCAAACAAGGATCCCTACCAAGGTCGCTAATATTTATATCCGATTCTCTGGTATTGTCGACGTCATCTAGCTGTTTCACGTTGGCGTCTCCTCGAGAAGGAGTTACATATCGACTATGACGTCGGAGCTTCTGTGGTTGCAATCTGTCCGCTCTCCGAGGGGAGGGCGATGGACTGTTATCGGATAGCTGGCGAACAGATCCACGAAGCGCCTCCGTATCCGAGGCATCCGACCCATCAGACTCGGATATAAGTATGGGGTTCTCGATAGAATTACCCGATTCTGGCGGTGTGACCAGAACGTGATATAAAGCAGTCGAGGGTGGGGTCACTGGTGTTCCGTCGGACATGATGGATGGCGATTTGTCGTTTATTTGAAAATGAAAGAAATCAAGCTTTGCGAACCAGCGCCCGAGAGAGGGGAGGAATATATGCGTCCAGCTGTGCCACACAATCCCATCTGCATATCTTTCAAAAGTACCACGACCCCTGACAGGGCTGTGAGAGCAGGGCAGCCCCGATGCATAGCACCGCCCAGGTGTGGCTTTCACACTGGTCTAAACCAGCCTCAGGACGCCATTTGAGGCCATCATGTCACTATCAGCCTTGGAGACAGTTTTAGGATGAAAACCCTTGTCGCAAGCTGCAGTAGGTAGAATATATATACGGTCATGCGCCACACGAGCGTTCGTGGAAATGAGAGTTCATGGTTAGTGTGTTGGCGCTACTGCATGTACGCTGCCCCATGTGTTTCGAATTGACAGGGATTGGTTCTTTTTTTGTCACTAATGCTTCCCGGTTTGGAGGCTGGAGCGCAATTCCAGGTATTCCTGCTTTAGTGATATGCATGTTATTCCAGGCAGCACTAACTTCTGGAGGCATTATGGCCTGGAAGGCAAGGCACTTATCTTGGGTAAATTAGGTTATGGTGTCGTGCTTTGCAGCCGGGTCGAGACTTTTCTATGGCGAAAATGAAGGATATCATGGGATGAACTCCCTCTGACGTAATATCTATGGGGATTACAGCCCTTTTTGAACGGTATACAATTGTTATGCCCTCTGTTGTTAAGCCGCGGATTCCTCCGTGTGTATCCAAAAATGCATGGTCAGAGATCTATGGCGATGTCTGCAACTGAGTCTTCGAAAACACGGGGATCATCCCGTTGCATTCTGCATAGAGCAAACAAGATCAGGATGTCATATTACATTCACATTCGGATTCAAAGTATTGAGTTAATGGTTAACGTGGTTGAACGGCGGAGAGAGGGAGAGCGTTGGGATGGAGCGAGATTGACGGGGAGTTGTTACAAGTGGAAAAGAAGTAGTTAGTTACAAGATGTAGCTTATCTAAGGACTGTCAGCATTTAGCTACAAGTATACACAACAGATCCATGATTCCGAACGACCAATCAGTAGTTTACAACTCAGCCTCCTCACCCTACGCGTTAAGAGAGCGGCTATGTCCAGACTTGCAACTCTTCCAGATTACTTTTCCGTTTCCTCACAAGATGCGTTCTTCAACTTCTTGTCCCATATTGTCCATCCTATTGAGTCCATAACGGCGTCTGTTTAAGATAAAAATTCCGATGGCTGAGGCTCTGGGAGTCGCAGGGTCCCTTGTAGGGATTGCATCGCTCGCGGGGCAGATCTGCAGCGGGGTTCAACAACTGTACGCCTTTGTGGACTCTGTCAAACACGCTCCGTCTGATATTCAGAATATCAAAAATGATATTCTCCTCATCGAGAGGGTTGTCCGTCGTATGGCCGAAGAATGTACCGACCTCCCAGAGCATCTTGACATTGATATTCTCAAATCGTCCTTTGAGCTGTGCCTGTCTCGCGTTAACCGACTTTTGGCAACCATCCAATCACTCGATACCTCGAGTCAGACGAATCGAACCATCAAATTGATCAAGGCTACCGTGAAGAAGACAAGGCTTGCCGAATTTGCGAAAGAGCTGGACAGTGCGAAGATGACTTTGATGCTAGTGTATCAACATCATATCCAGTCGGTTGGGCCGCCCAAATGCATGCTTGTGGCCTTACTGATACCACTTCGAATAGGAAATTAGGCCCTCTAGGTATTCGCCAATTGTCTTGTCGTTCTACAAGTAATGCACAACGGATGGAGCAAAAGCTCAGCACACAGATGGTAAATTTCAGTCGATCATACAGCAGCACGTCTGAAGCAGTATACACACTTTGGCTCGGCAGCTTGTCCGTAAAATCTCAAACCGTCACATTAAGACCAGGAGTTCGGAAATCAGATACGCCGCAGACCGAGTATCAATCAGAGAAAAAGACATTCACTCTGAGAACAGCAGGATGGTGGTCATCTCGCATCATCGAGCTGCAAGCTATCCGACAAGCGAGTCAGTGGACTCTCAACCTACGACCATGGCACGTAGTCAGTCCTGATTCTATGCTGTTTGACTTTTGCTGGGAGGGAGATTTGCGCAACGTCCAACGACTCTTCAGTAAAGGCCTGGCCTCGCCTTTTGATGTGACCCCTGAGGGTGACACGGCATTGCATGTTTGTATCCAGCTGTCATGGCTGACTACGGTGGTGCTAACTATTCTGACAGTTTGCGGCCTCGTCAGGAAACCCAGACTTGGTGGCATTTCTTCTGTACAATGGAGCAGATGCAAATGTCGAAAATACATCAGGAGAGTAAGCAGGTCCATATCCATTGCGTCATCAATGACCAACGAGATGTTAGGAACGCTCTTCATCTCGCAATGATTAGTCCGCGGGAAGAAGAACATCTGGAACTGGCCCGATTGTTAGTAGAAAAAGGCCAAGTCGATCCAATGGGGTCAGTCCGAGAATCTGGCGTCATACATTCATATGCTGGTCCGGTGGATGCCTTCAGATACCTCATCCATCAAGATGAGTTTTTCGTCGATCTGGAAGAGCGAAATAGTGGTGGAAGGACGATTCTGCAGCATCAGATCTTTCATCGGCTTTTTTATGGGGACTCGTTCGAGCGGATCCAGGTCCTTTTCGCTGCTGGCCACCACCTTCCTGAAGGTCACATTGATGGAGACCCGACCTATGACGGCTATTCCGCACTTCACTGCGCTGCTCACGTCTGGGCTAATGCGAAAATGAGAGAAGATGAGCACACAGCTCAGCAAAGTCAGTTGGTTCTCCGGAGCCTCCTGAGTAGAGGAGAGGATATACATAGAATAAGCGGCCGAGGTTACACCGCTTTAACGACTATCGGCGAGATGATCCACTTTCGTAACAAGAGGCCGGAGCTGAATCAAGAGCTTATAGCTGCATGGCTCAATCTGCTTTCGGAGGCGGGACACGATGCCAAGGCCTATTGCTTGACGGAAAGTACACTCGAGAGGAAGAGACAGGAGACCCGAAAAGAGGCTTTTCCTCGCTTTCATGTCGTCTTTGAAGAGATGGATGGAGTGGAGGGAGATGATGGCCTGCTGATATCTATCTCCTCACTGGAACAAGTGATCGAAGTGGAAGATGACGATGAAGAAACCCCGAAAGTTGAGAGCACAGGAGCATCGTCATCCGTAGTGACTCGCAGTGTTCGGGAAAGGCCTACCGGCGTCATGTTTCCAAGCCGCTCAGTCTCATTTGGTCTGACAAGGAACGCAATTGTGATCGTGATGTTCATGTTATTCGTCTACTGCTTCTTCATCCCAAATAAGTTATGACTTTCAAGGAAGAACGTTTATAGAAAAGCAACAATTACCAGTGATATTGTGTGGAACCTATCTGTAACTAATGCGTATAATCTCAAAAGTAGAAAAGGTAAAAGGACAAGTAAGAGTAAAAGGATGACCAAAGGGAAAAACCAAGCACATCCAATCCTAACAACCATGTCCGGTCCCTTTAAACACCACCGACCCTGACCACGGACAGCTCTAACAATAATATCTAATTCCTACGAACCCGGCAAAGTCCAGCATCATCCCAGTCCTCACTTCCCACTCCCTTGCGAGCAATGAAAAGACCAGCAGGATCCCATTTCTGCTTGATGCGATACAGACGCTGATAATTCCGGCCCCAAAACTCAGTCTGGAAATCTGGCTCGTACGCATTTGCCTCGTTCATGTACGATCCCATCTTCCTTCCCTCGACAGCCTTGAGAATCGGCATCTCAACATCAGTCAGACGACGGATAATAGCATCCCGTTGAGCGAGGGTGGCAGATGGCGGCCAGGCGCGAGCAAAATCGATATGGGTGGCAGCTTTTCTCCACGCCGGATTCAACGCGCTGTCGATAGTCCGTTCGTTCTTAGCGACGAGGCCTCCTGCGACGATGTGGCCGGTGATACCTTGTCCAGGGTCGAACTTGATCTTCTTCAGTGCGGAGGTGAGTTTATTTGGGCCGTCGCGCGAAACAAGCAGATCGCGGGAGAATAGTCTTGATCCTAGGATAGTGTTGCGACCAGTTGGATCTTCACCTCCGGGAAGGAGGAGGTCCGAGAGAAGAGTATGGATGTTGGGGAAGGCCAGGGACTCGTATTGCGTGAAGACACCGGACGTTGCATTCAGCTTTGATCGGAACGGTGCATAGAGACGATCCATCATCGCAGTGCTGGTTTGATTCGCAGCCATGAGTATGACTGACAATGACGAGACATTCAGCGTCTTGTCCACTGGCATGTTGGGAGTCATCCAGTAGTAGCCCCCAGCGCGGTCATTCATGGCTGGTAACGCGGCATGGAAATCCGTCATCACCTGCCAGAAATTGGGATCACCGGCCACAGTGCTGACATTGAGATTGCCAAAGACAACTGGAACCTCGTCGAAGGTGCGCAGGGTGACTTTCACCACTACACCAAAGGTGCCGCCCCCTCCGCCGCGAAGAGCCCAGAAGAGGTCAGTGTTCTGATGATTGTTTGCGATAACCAGGTGCCCCTGTGATAATGTTAGCTCGCTTTCTCATCGCCAGGTTGTTCACGTACATCAGCATTCACGACAGCGTATTCGAGTACATTATCAGTAGACATGCCCTTCCAGGGCCCCAAGAAAGAATGCCCTCCTCCCTGGATATACCCACCGGCAGCACCAACAGTATGCGAAACGCCAGCAACCACTGTCTTGCCTTTCTTCCCGGCTGCGGGATACAGCTCCTGTAAGCTGACACCAGCTCCAATTGTGATGGCAGAACCCTCCGAGATATTCCCTGGGGCCCCAGCTGGTTTGAAATGGTCACTGAACTGAATATCCTTCATTCCGCTGGTAAGAATCTGGAGTGACTCTGGTGCCGTCGACCGGCCAAGAAAGTCATGGCCAGAGTTCTTGATCGCAAGGCGAAGATTGTGTCTCTTGGCGAATCGAACAGCTTCTTGAATATGAGATGCGCACTCAGCCACGACAGAGTATAAAGAAACCCTCCCCTGACCGCAAGGCCCCTGAGGATTTATGATGGAGCAGGTCTGGTTATGCTCCAACCACGAGTCCCAGTTTTCCCACTGGACTGCGCCAGGCTGCGCGGCTCGCCAGGTGGAATTATACCATTGCTTGGTGACGAAATCGCAGGCTTCGGAGTCTCCTTCATGGCAGGGGGCGGCCAGCGGTCGAACGGCAAGGAGATTACCATTAACAGAGCTGTTAAGGGCATTCCACTCTTGTGGAGAGGGCCAACAGGGCTCATGGGGTCTGCAACGACATGAAGAATTGGAACTGGCAAGAGCCAGGGCAGCGAAAGTGAGACTCAATAACGCTTTCATAGCAGCTGCTATCTTGTAGATATGCTTCGGCTATGTTGAGGAATGATGGGCAAGGTTGACAGCCATGACGGCCAGCTCGCTCCATATATATACTACTGATAGAGTTGCCATCCATGTAGCGAGTACGACGGTCAATGGACTCTAAACTTGCGCACGGCTTGGCCCTCGTACTCGCTAACTTTCAGGATGTCGATCAGGAAGTAAATGACCAAACACAGTGGGCTGTCTCATCAATCATTCAGCTGGAAGGAATAATAAGGAGGAAGCTCGGCGTCACCGTCTGTTCGCTCGTATTCGACTGCGCTGTCACAGAGGGTTTGGTGGATAAGGCTGACATAGTGGGTCATACATTAAAATGACCCTATTTGGATAAGATTATCCTTAGCTTTCCCTTGAATCATAGGCTCTCAGCCACAGCCGCAGAGCTTGGGTTCTTGGCCAAGCAAGGAGGCTGCAAGATTCGCTCTCACACGGATTTGCACTGCCCTGTAGTTTTCAAGCGAACACGACATTTTTCTATCCTTGGGATAGTACGATCATTGAAGGCACGGACATGATTGCAGATCCCAGGGCTGCGTAAGCTGACTTCCAAGGGGACGCGGCTCAGATAATTGATCATCCCGTCGCGAGATCAGTTTCGCTGGCAGTCAACCATTCTGAGCGGAGATAGCTTATAGAGTTCGACCCTAAAGGTACTAATTTCCAGAACGAGGTCAATGCGGCAGCTGGCCATCACCACTTCTTGGGCAGCACAACCTTCCCAGATCAACGCATCACACACAGGATGTACCCTAAGGACCAAATCGAAAGGTACGAGGACGAAATGCGCGGCTCGTCTCAGGGCCAATTACGGTGGTCCCAGAAGGGTGTTGGACTCGAAGTGCGGAGCACACAACAGTCGAATAACTGTCCAGTCAGAGTGTATATACTGGACCTCTACTATCGGAACACGAGGCATAGTGATAGTAGCGTCAATGTTGTTCATGATACTGTCATGCTGGACCAGAGTGGACAGGGAATGTCTACAGTCCAATAGAGCTGTGCTCTATTCTCTGAATCCATTGCCTTTTTCCTCCTTGAACTGAATGTGACAATATCACTATGGCCAACACTAATTGAACAACGAAATTTATTGGAATGGTTGCTAGCAAAGAGCTGAACTTGGTGAATTCTGGCTATGAGCTCTTGCACGGTTGAGAGATGTCAAATCAGCTGCCGTTAAGCAGGAAGTTTCAGGCCAGTCACCTCCTCGCAAGCCTTGACCACCTTCTCCTGCAAGTTGATATCCTGTGATGCTGGCAACGGACGTCCAAGTTTTTTCTTCGGCTCAAAGTACTTCCCTGTCAAGTTTTGGTCGTAGCCCCCCTCAGCCAACATCACATAAGTATCTACCCCATCTTCCAGTTTATCAGTTGCCCCTTGGCCCCCGAGCTTGGTGGCTACCCAGCCTGGGTGTACGCTGACCACGGAGGAATCTTTAAACCTTCTTGCTACAGCATTTGCAAGCAGAAGGACATGCAACTTCGAGTCACAGTACGCTGGGAAATCCCGGAACCTTGCTTCGCCGCGCTTGAGCCAGAAAATATCCTCCAGACTAGTGTCACCCTGGCGATGCAACTGCGAGGAAATGTATACCAGCCGCTTAGGACGATGCATCAAGGAGGTCAGGATATATGGTGCAACGACATTGACAAACACCATGGCAGGGATACCGGTGTCCGGAGTCCTGCGGAACGGCCCGGATAGCATGCCGGCGTTGAGAATGACGGCATCAAATTGGCCGATCGCGTTGGCTTCGTCGGCGAGCTTGCGGTTTTCAGCCAGATTGGATAAATCAGCGGTTAGTACACCAGCGGCGCCGGGACAGGCGGCTCTTGCATCGGCCGCTCGTTTCTCGTTGCGTGCGTGCAGGTAGACGGTGTGGCCGCGTTTTACTAGTTGGCGTGCGGCCTCGAGACCCAGACCATCGGCGGAGCCAGTGATGAGAACACGGACCATGTTTGGTAATTGCCCCGTAGCTGATGTCAAGTGGTTTATAGGCATCGGAGTTCGATGGTCTGCAAAGATGCTAGTGGAGGAAATGGGGGAGTCGAAACAGAAAGAAGGCCGCTTGACTATATACCATTACCCACCGACCTAAAACTTCTAGTCTGATTATTAGAGCTTCAGCATTCACGGACGTAAGCTTGATAGCCTTCGGACATCGACATTTCCAGCTGACAGATTGACTGGCGCGGACTTTGATGCTGTTAAGTCCGACTGTCCGAAGGGTGGAGTTTCTAGTTTCTATCACAGTTTGCTGGATCCACTCTACTCTTGTACTAATCACCGCAGACCGACCGGAGACTCTCCAGATTGAAGTCGGACTCTCGCCCCTTGGCTTCCAGCTCCAGATATCCAGGGGCATTTCGTTCAATCTCGCGTGTCCAAAGCTCTCGACTCCCCCAGTCTGCGAAGTCGAATTGCCGTCGTTTCTTTGTTTCTTCCAAGAGGTCCAGCAGAGGCATATCCATGTTCAGTCTACGCATAGACAGTCAGCAGAGTCAATCGATTGAAGTATGTAGGTCGACATACGGCTTATTGTACGCCTGTCGAAATCGATTCTCATCAATTATGGCACATAGTGGCCACCCCAAGCCTTCATATAACACGAGCAGTTCCGCCAGGTACCATGGCCGCAGCTGAATGTGGCCCTCTACTTCCCCGTTAGGTTTGAAGTCGACTACTGAGATCCGACCGGTGTCCAGCGCGGTCTGGTCAATGACGAACCAGATCCCCGTCTTGGAGAAGAACGCGGTTCCGTCGCGCTTCATCCGGATTGCCCGAAAATCTGCCTTCTCCAGGAACATAGAGGCCAGGCTATAGTCCAGGTCCGGGACTGAGGGAGACAGCAATGTGGGCAACTGGGGGTTTGGAGGATTATGAGATCCTGCGCCACGGAGCGGATGACGTGATCCTATCCTCTCCCCGACCTCTTGAGTACTGAAATAGCAGAGTATTAAGATCTTGACGAGATGCATGTAGTTGGTAGGATTTCCTTCTCGGTCCACGGGAGCTGTGCAAATGAAACAGTGGAGATGCTGCTGGTCCAGCAATGTCGCAGGATATCGCATCCTGCGCGGCTGGGATTGCGCTCGCAGAATATAATTCTAGACTAGATCAGTCCTGTTCCTTGAGATTCTGGAGTGAAGGATGCATACTGACATCGCGAAAGCTCTGGTCCACAGAGGCCCATCGTTCCATAAGGGCTCGTCGTGCATGCAGTTCTTGCTCTAGGTCAGGGGCGGGCACCCATGATTCCTATATAAAGCATTAATGACAACTGGGGTATCAAACTCAAGTGGATGTGTTCCTTACTTTGAAGAAGAGAAGCCAACCCCTTGCTTCCACCAGCAGGCCACTCCGTGTCGTAGGCTCACCCGCGTGTGGATGAAGACGAACTATTGTTGAATCCCAGGCCATTATGAGGCAGATTCACTATCCAAGGGCGGATCATCTGAGTTGTTTCACTCCAGAGGGTTACCCCTTCGAGCTCAGCTTGAATTTCCAGGCAGACCGATGCGTGCTTCGACTAGGCTGCGCACCTGTGGGTCCTTTTGCTGGCACGAAGCACGATTCCCTGAATAAGTATACGGCGCGGGAACTCCTGGGAAAACTAGCTCAGCTCGACACCAATATCGACCTTGGCTGGTTTGATTACTTTGATCCTCAGCTGAGCCTCGGAACCAAAGAGCCCGGAGTAGCTTCGGAGCAACTCATTCGTCATCTACGGCAGATTAATGAGGTTGCATTTGACCTCGACGACGGGCGAATGGTTCCCAAATCATACTTTTTTCGTCCAGCCCAAGTCGATCGTGACTGGCAACGCCAGCGGCGTCGTCGCCTTCCAAGCAATAGAGGGTCTGAATGCGGATTTTGGAACCAGCTTATCTCTCCTCAGATAGTATTTCTCGCCATCTCTTGACGGCCGAGACGCTCACTCTCCTACCTCGGAAGTGTTTTTGATCGGCTTTGACTGTGTGGTTCCTGAAAAGTCACGTCTCAAGCTCTGCGTGTGTAATACACACCTATGCCTCGACAACATTCGCTCCTTCTGGACGCTAGGAGGCCGCATGAGCGATCCCACCACAATGAAAGGTCTAGCCAAGTTGTACTTGCCCGTACAAGGCAAAAGCGATGACTTTGTTGCTGACGCCTTGACCGACTTCTTCAAATATCTGGACTGGGATGGTTACGCTTGTCGCTACAAGCAAGAATTGGTCTCAAACTTGTAAGTCCACTTACCCCTTTTTAAATGCTTTCCCAGCAGAATAATGAATTGACGCGATACAGTCCCTGCCGAGATCTAAAAGAATCCGTGACGGCTCAGCGATGGGTGGCTTTTTCGTTTACTGAGCGTGCCGGAGTGTATCTGACTGTATAGTTTCCTGCAGTCGGTGGCGATGTAGGTCGCTTCTGAAGGGGGTTGACTTGACGCGACGGACATCATACATTCGCTTGCTTTTCTCGTTCCCCGGTCCTCCCTGTCAAAAAAGGTCTTGGCCAGTAACACTTTGGATTGGCTACGTCCATGACGTGATGTGCATCTAGCAGCGACGAGGCTGAAATAGGAGCGACCTTCTATTTTTATAAGAAATGCCAGATTACAATGGAGGAAGAAGGGACCGCTAGGCTGTATACGAACTATTTCACTATTTACCGTACTTAATATTATTTATTAAAGCTACTGAAAGAGCTGTTTTCCTCTGCTGACGATGCGAAAGGTGGACTGACATTCAGCATTGCGCAAGTGCGCGTCATACTGGAACTCAATTGCGGAGCGGTCATACAGCGGCTGGTAGATAGTAGTGTGTAGCAAAGCAGCAACTTTGATAAATATCAGTTAGAAAACTCTTTCGTCAGATAGCAGCTTGTTAGAACCTACTTAGTACAGGTTAAGTAGAATCAATGTCATGGGAAATGAGAGACAGATGTGATTGTTGCTGCTTCGAGAATACAGAGCCAACTTCTCCCTATGGCGCCCCCAACTGAAAGCAATTCTCACTCTGCCGGACAAAATGGCAAGCAGCGCATGTACCTCACTGACGCCGCTCAGGATCTTCTCAGCCAGGCAGGGCGAATCATCCCCGACTTGCGGACCATCCAAGAACTGGGCCAGACAGCCTTCCATGGAGGTCTAGTTGATGACCGAAAATATCTCGTATGCTCCTGTTCTTTCCACCAAGAAAATGTTACTCACAAAAACAGATCGAGAATATTATCCAGATCACGGCCTCGCTGCCGAATACATCTGGATTGCGAGAGAAGATCACGGATGCGTTTGTCAGCACTCTATGGGACAACCTGGAGCATCCTCCTCTGTCTTATCTCGGGGATCAATTCAAATATCGGACTGCAGATGGAAGCTATAACGTATGCATCTATCCCGCGATATCCAATAGATGAACTGATCAACATAGAATATCATGTACCCCCACCTTGGTGCTTCCGGTAGCCATTATGCGCGGACTGTCACCCCTCAGCATCCGAGGCCTGCCGTGCTTCCTGATCCGTCGCATATATTCGACAGTATGATCGGCATATAAACCTCCAAGAGCTTTACTAACACAATATTAGCCCTACTGGTACGCGACGGTCCTGCAAGGGAACACCCAAGCAAGATATCCAGCACTCTCTTCTACCTAGCGACAGTGATCATCCACGGTATGGCAGTCGTAACTCATTGATATTCCACTCTGATACGGTAATAGACCTCTTCCACACGGATGAACGAGACGGCACCAAAGTAAAGAACTCTTCCTACCTCGATCTCGGGCCCCTGTATGGCCATAGCCAGGACCAGCAAAACAAGGTTAGGGCCTTCACAGACGGTCTGTTAAAACCCGACACGTTTGCAGAAAAACGACTCCTCACGCAGCCGCCGGGTGTTTGCGCACTGCTAGTTGCCTTCAATAGATTCCACAACTGGGTCGTGGGGGAACTGGCCTACATTAACGAAGCTGGAAGATTCAGTTTGCCTGCTGGTATGAGGCAGGAGGATCCACGGTACAGCGGCGCTCTGGCTAAGAGGGATAATGATTTGTTCCAGACGGGGAGACTGTATGCTGAATTCTTTCGCTTGCACTAGTCGGCGCTGATTGAGTAAGGATAACATGCGGCCTATATGTCAACATCATCCTAAACGACTACCTCCGGACAATCCTCAACCTCAATGAGAATCCCAGCCAGTCAGACTGGACACTCGACCCTAGAAAGAGTCTGGAAGTCTTCGACAAAGGCGGCATTCCTCGAGGAGTCGGAAACCAAGTTAGTGCCGAGTTTAACATGATCTACCGCTGGCACGCGGCCATCAGTAATCAGGATGAGGCATGGGCGAACAGTCTCTGTCAAAGGATCTTTGGACCGGATGTTGATGGCAGTATGTACTCCGAGACGCTCAGTGAGACTGATTGACAATTGCTGCCTAGGCACATTATCGGTGAATCAATTCCTCGACGGATTACGAAAATACTTCGAGGACAATGTACCGGGCGAACCTGCCACATGGACCTTTGGAGGGCTGGAACGGCAGCAGGATGGACGCTTCACCGATAGTGAGCTTGTTCGTCTCATATCAGATGGGTGCGACAATGTCGCTGGTAAGTTCAGCTATCGTTGGTTTAGCATAACATTGACGTTGCCAGGGGCATTCGGCGCCAGGAACATTCCCAAGGTAATGAAAGCCATTGAGATGCTCGGGATTGAACAAGGACGGCAATGGCAGCTGGCTACTCTGAATGAGTTCAGAATGTTTTTCAAACTGAAGCCGTATTCAACCTTCCGTAAGTGCAGTGTTTGCATCCCTAGCTGTATTCTAGCTAATCTGTCATAGTGGAGGTCAACTCGAATCCAGCTATTGCGGAAGGACGTAAGTCATCGCCGAACAGCCATCGAAGTAGGGCTAAAGTATCAAAGTGGACGCACTATACGGTCACCCTGATAACATAGAGCTATACGTTGGCATACAGGCTGAAGAAGCCAAAAAGCCCTTCTACCCAGGCTCGGGGTTGTGTCCTGGGTTCACCATCTCTGCGGCTATCCTGTCTGATGCAGTTGCCCTCGTTCGCGGAGATCGATTCTACACAGTCGACTATAGTCCAGCCAACCTGACCAATTTTGGGTGAGTTGTGAATCTCGTTTAAGGTCCATTCGCTAATACCTTGTCAGCTTCAATGCCGCGAGCTCCGACTTTGATGTTGCTGGTGGGGGTGTGATGTACAAATTGCTGATGAGAGCCTTCCCTGGATGGTACCAGCCAAACAGCGTCTATGCGCTATATCCATTTGTGACACCAGACAAGACTCGCGAGATTATGGACAAATATTTGAGATTCAAAGACCTGAATTTCGATCGACCGTCATACACTCCGCTACCTGTGCCGGTCACAACTTGGGAAGGTGCCACAAAGGTCTTGGAGAACCAGAAGCAGTTCCATGTTCCTTGTATGTCTATGCACTGAGTTCTGTTGTGATTGACTAACATACGATAGGGGGAGCACATACATTCCAGATTACAGGGCATGATTACATGCTGAGCGGGGATACTGCGACGAATGCAGCACAAAGGCGCTTCGTCAACGAGTGTCTCTACGAACCAAAGACTGTGCTTGAGGACGTGCGAAAGCTCTACCAGTCCATCACGACAGACCTGCTTCGTGAGAAAAGCTTCCAGCTGCGGGACTGTTACCATGTTGACATTGTCCGAGAGTAAGTTCATCATATGCATCGTCATCGCACATAGGAGGATGCTAACGAATGTAGCGTTGGAAACCTAGCACACGCACATTTCTGCTCGCGGTTTTTCAGCATTCCACTCAAAGACAACAAGGACCCTTCCCCTGACGCTTATACACCTAGAGAGCTCTCTGATGCGCTTTCCTTGTTGTTCGGCTATGTCTTCCTAGATCTTGAGCCAACCGATTCTCTCAGGAATAGGATGGCAGCAGCAGCGGAGGAGCAGAGAATGGGCACTATCATGGCTAAGTCAGTCTCCAACGCAAGGGGTAGTATCGTCAGACGTTTCATGCAGGCTCTTGGGAGGAGCGAGGCCGCACCCGGGAGCTATGGCCAGGAGCTTGTCAACCGATTACTGAAAGAGGGCAAGAGTGTCGATGAAGTCGTCTGGACCATAATTCCAACCGCAGCCGCGGCATGCGCGACTCAGGCGCAGGGAGTAAGTCTTGACCAACAAGTTAAGTTGTGGCATACTGACAATACAGTGGGCACAAATGCTCGACCTCTATTTATCGGACAAATACGCCTCGCACTGGCCAGATATACAAAAGCTCGCACGCTCCACTGATCCTAGAGCGTTTGAAAAGTTAAAGAAATACGCTCTAGAGGGGTACGATGTCATGACTGGGTCTTTGGCTTGTGCTGATATATACAGATTCCGCCTGTCTACTCCGGCTTTTGGTGTCCTCCGGACAGCAGTCAACGCAGCCACAGTCAAGGATGGAAACGCCTCTACAACTGCCAACAAAGGAGATACCATTTTCGTAGACTTTATTACTGCTGGTCGCGATCCTGTCAAGTTTCCCAACCCTGACGAGATCCGGCTCGACCGTCCGGCGGATATCTACATCCACCACGGCTGGGGTCCACACGCGTGCCTTGGAAGGGCAATTGTCACCACAGCCGGTGCCTCCCTCTTGCGTATCCTTGGCCGGCTCGAAAATATCCGTCGAGCTCCTGGATCTGCCGGAGAGATGAAGAGTAAGATGGTAAATAATGCGTTTAAGTTGTACTTGCGCGAAAATGGATCCTCCTGGACTCCGTTTCCCCAGAGTAAGTTATTTGCTTGTTCTACATGGCCATATGCTGACTGAAATAGATATGAAAGTAATATTTGATTCTTTCAAGTAGGCTTAGACGGAGGAGGAAATTGCGCTCGTCACAATGATGTAACTATTACCAGACAGGTGTTAGTAGTCTGATCAAGCAGACCTTATGAAGATATCTTCCTAGCTGCATCCACATGCAAAGTAAAAGTGTTGTAGCCATCCACTATTAAGAACGTTTAGTTGGTAATGGCGTCCTACAACCCGAATATACCTGTCCGGGGCAATCCCTTCCTCGACATCCCCTCCGATATAGATGCTGAACCTTCCCGCTTAGTATGGGAGGATGTCTGCTCTGTTTTCTATCTAGCCAGACTTCTACCATCTATGTTATTACCTGTTCTGCCTTTGCAATCCGGACCGCTGGATGAGCTCTACCCAAGTTTCCGCAATCTATGTGATGTTTCTCTACATATTATCCTCATCGTCAGTCAGGTGTTGCTGCTCATTTCCTTACCAGTTGCTCTGGCGATCTTTTGGATATTCCCAGCCGGGGTGCATATATCATTTATTGCAGCATTTACCTTCTTTACTATTGTGATCGTCAGGCTGCTGAATAGGCCTCCGACAGGTAGGTCCCTAATCGGCATCCCGCGAACAAGGGATCCAGTCAACGACGAAACCGAGCCGTGGTTTTTTATCAATGGAATAGCCACCGGGTATATCATTACCCAGCGAGCAAAGACCCTCACTAATTGATGTAGGAAACACTGGCACCAGTCGAATTTAACCGCGCTGGCAGACACTTTTGGCCGGCAGATCGTGGGGTTCCACAACCCAACGTGCGTACATCCACCTAGTACCGTGCATTGCTAACCAGTATCTACAGCAAAGGCATTATCCTCGACCTCGTCGAATGCCTCATCCAGCGTGATCTCGACTACAAAACAGCTGATATCCGACAAGGACGCGCCCAGCTGCGTGCTGCGCTCGCCGCATCCACCACGATGAAAGTCGTGCTCATCGTCCACTCGCAAGGCGGGATTGTGGCGTCGTCGATTATTGACTGGTTGTATGGCGAGCTAAGCGAATCCCAAATGCAGAAATTAGAGATATACACCTTCGGCAACGGAGCGAGACAGTTCCGCAATCCGCCCCTGCAGGAGCCGCAGGACAACCATCCGGTTGGAAACAGGCCCCGGAGACAGATCCAAGGGGAGCGAGCAATCCAGCATATCGAACACTACGCAAACAAGCGGGACTTCGTGGCTAATATCGGGGTGCTGCAGTTCGCAGCGCCTGCTGGTGCGTATTCGAATGCAAGTGCGTTTTCGGGGACTGTCTTTGTCCGAGATGGGTCGGGGCATCTGTTTAATATGCACTATTTGGATCCTATGTTTGGGGAGGACAGTGCCTTTATGGAGAGTATGGTCTATGTGCGGCCTGGCGGTGGGCCGGGGAAGACTGTCTCGATGCGAATCAGGGAACTGTCCAGGCTGTATAAGTATAAAGATGGGAAGAGTCCAGAGGATCAGGATGCTACGTGAGCACAATGTTCCTTGTCAATTCACATTAAAATAAGTCAGCTAAGGGTGTCCAGGATAACCATGTAGCTAGTCAGAATAGTAGTGTCGTGCATGCTCAACATTCCATAACATGGCAGACCGCATAGTGATTGGTTAGATCCCATCACGGCAATAATTATGAGATCGAAGATGCTGCGCCGCATTTGTCCAGATAATATCTATGGCAGCTATAGGTGTTACACCATACCCGCCTACACATGGATACACTCAATCCCGATACCATCGGCTCACAATGGAGTTCAGAGAAGGCAAATTGTCGACCAATGCCACCAGACCGTTTATTTGGTTTATCTCTATGAGCAGGCCGAGTACGTTACATGTGTGAGCGACTATTTTGGGGTGATATTGCCGTGATAGCCGATTTCATCCTTGACGTGGCTAGGCCATTCACCTTAGATGTACATGTTGATATTAACTCGACGAATACAATTTATATGATTTAATAATACACAAGAAAAGCGATTGGATGACAATAACTGGAGGTTGAGCTACCGTTCATGGTATCAGCCCATAGTCAAATCAGTTACGGTAGAGGCCTCCTCAAGATGAGAGATACCCATTCTCCCACCCACGCACCACATCGGCGGTCACAGCTTCGGAGTAATTGACGCCTGGTGTATACGGGAACGAGCCCTCCAACACAGGGGATGGCATCTGCTTCCATATCTCTTTGATCCGCTTAGCAGAGGCAAGGAATCTCTGCTGGATTTGAGCGAGGTTACCAGGGACGACGAGTTTGAAGTCGCGTTTCCGAAACTCCCCGTTCACAAGGACGTGTTCAACATTCCCGGGGTTAGAATGCAGGATCACCGCCGCCACTGGGTCATCCCAACCCAGCATATTCGGAGAGGTACCATCAAAGACAACGATATCAGCCTTGGCGCCTTCGACCAGCACACCAATGTCTGGGCGGCGCAGGGCAAGGCCTCCCGCGCGAGTCGCCAGTAAGAAAGCTTGCTCGACGGACATGGGATTATTAGGCGGGATGTCCCAATGGTCGAGGACCTGGGCGTACAGGCGAAGCCACACCTCCTGCAGCCACATGCGCGCCTGGCCGACGATATCTGCGCTGTAGGTGAAGTGGGTGTCGATCCCTAGGGAGCTTTGGTCCATAATGTACTGGCTGCGTGCGTCGCCGTGTCCGTAGTGTCTCTCTGATTCACCGGTGATGGAAATATATTGGTTTGTGGAACGAAGAAGCTCGGCGTCCTCCACTGTCAGGTAAGAGGCGTGAGAAAAGACAATCGGAATAGAGGTGTTGAGAAAGTTGTACTGATCGACCAGTTGTGGACTATTTGCATCTGTACATATCAGCGTTAATGATTGCAGGGAAATTTGAGGTGGTCGGGTTCATACAGCTCCAAGGACCGCCAAGGTAGTGCATCGTGAATGCAGAAACATTTTGTGACCTGGAATAAAGTCAGCTCTGCATACTTTAGCAGGGGGCGACCTCCTACATAGCTAAGGAGGTGATCTGTTCGATCTCAGCAGCATCTTCAATAGCGAAGTTATCATAAGCAATTCCCAGAGAAACAGTGTTGCTCTTTCGCCATGGGCCATGCTGGGCAATGTGGAGGAAATAGGCAATCTGATTCTCCCGGGAATAATTGGAAACCAAAGTTACGTCGCTGAGATTATGAAAGGCATAGCACCACCAGGTCCTGGCTCCGCTGTCCACAGTGGCTTGAAGACCGGCCAGTGCAGTCTCACTGGACCAAGTATGGTGCGCATGGTCCAGGATGGAAGTCACTCCGCTGTTGAGAGACTCGTACAGCCCAGTTAACTGACCTATATACACGTCCTCTGGAGTGAAGATCTTCTTGGCCGGTGAGAACTCGCCATATCGCACAAAGTATTCCGCCAGACTAGTGTTGGAACCCAATGTTTTGAAGGCAGTCTGCCAGGCATGTCGATGAGTGTCGACGAATCCAGGAGTGATTATCTTGCCCTCGGCCGGTATAACGGTGGTATTAACCGGGAGTTGAACATGTTCTGACACTGGAATGATTGCTGCAATGGTGTCCCCTGTGACAAGCACAGAGGCATTGTAGATCACTTGCAAAGACTCACTAGTGTTGTTGAAGGAAATGACTGCAGCTGCATCTTGGAAAAGAGTGGAAGCTTTGGCTAGGCAAATGCTAGCACATAGGAAGAACTGGACGCATAAAAGAACTTTGTTCGCCATGTCGTTCAGAAACGTTTACCGTACATATATACACCTGTGGTGACTATCGTAGAATGTTGATAATGGACAGGGATAGGAACTTTAACCTTCTTTATATCTACATGACTGATCTTGACTTGGTGCGTCTAGCTGGAACGAGTCTTGGTCCTCAAATAGAATCTGGAAGTACTTTTGTTGCATAAGCACGCCTATGGATGCAGAACAGGGTGCCAAAATTTGTCAGCACTTACTGGAACTCGCGAATCTTCCTACGCAGCTTAGCTTGATTTCATCTGCTCTAGCTTCTAGACACAGATGGTTACTGATGGAGGAGGGGAAACTCCGGAGTACAGAAGTCCAGAAGTATACTGACGGAAGCGGCAACTGTCAAAGTTTTTAAGTGTGATATCGTTCCGCAGGGCCCGCGCGGGCCGACTACCGCTGGCGCATCTGGTCTATACAAGGAAATATGAGGGATTTCCCGATGATGAGCAACCATGTATTTAAGACTCGGACCAAGCAGCGATGGCCATTGCTTGTTGTTCAAGTCTGATGGCAGAGCACCAGCCTTACACCCCAGAAGCATTCCATTTGCATCGACAGAACTTTCGTACTGCTGAAGTTATAGAGCATGCAACCAAGCGGAACTTTGCCGAAGATGAATGCAGGACTTGACACTAGCCGGTCTAGCGATGACACTCGCCCAATCGGGCACGACTTGTCAATGACGTTGGGGAGGGAGTATGTGGTCAGTTTTGACAGGAATCCCTCCATGGACCCTCGAAACATCGACTACGCAAGGAAATGGGTCATTGTGTTTATTGTCTCTCTGGGGTCTCTCTGCGTGTAAGCCTGCTTGCTGCCATATCCATCCTTGCCTATGAGTCTTTAGTTAATATTCCTTAGGACCTGCACGTCCTCTATGTACACAATGACGTACCATCAACTGACAGAAGAGTTTGGCTGTTCATCTTTGATAGCCACTCTAGGGCTTACAACTTATATTTTTGGGCTAGGTGAGGACCGATTGATCTACTTGAGTCGCCGTTGTGACTACCAGGGCACTGACTCTATTCTTAGGAATCGGTCCACTGTTCCTGGCGCCCCTCTCAGAGGTTAGTATCAGTCCTGGTACTTTAGCACGCAGGGGACGATACTGACGATCTACAGTTGTACGGTCGACGAAACATCTACATCATATCCTTCACCCTCTTCCTGATATGGCTTGTTCCGTGCGCGGTAGCCCGCAACATTCAAACTATGATCATAGCGCGGTTTTTTAACGGCCTGTCCGGGAGCGCGTTTCTGAGTGTTGCAGGCGGCACAGTTGGTGACCTCTTCAACCGGCAGGACCTCGCGGCTCCGATGATGTTCTACACTGCGAGCCCATTTATTGGCCCTGAGATTGGTCCACTGTAGGTATCTCATATCCCTTTGGTCTCATGTATCCCGACTAATTCCCCTAGTATTGGAGGCTTTATCAATACATTCACGACATGGTATATGGTCCATGACTGCTATATATGCGATAGACTCAAGCCTGATTACTGACTTCTCTAGGCGCTGGACATTTTACGTTCTCATATTATGGACTGCTGCCATTCTGGTACTGATCTACTTTTGTGTGCCTGAAACCTACCATCCAGTGTAAGTCCCTCGTCACGAAATCCTACTCCATATCGGGTCCGCTAAATAGTAAGCAGGCTCTTGAAGCGCATGGCATTAGACCTGCGCAAGGAAACCGGAGATGGAAGATGGAAGGCTCCTGCTGAGAAGTCCTATACCTCCGTCCTGCACATGATCCGATCTTCCGTATACAGACCGATGCAACTGTTGGCATTGGAACCTATGTGCATGAATCTCTGCATATTCTCTGCCATCTTGCTAGGCATTCTGTATCTCTTCTTCGGTGCCTTTCAGCTGGTCTTCTCCCATGTCTATGACTTCAACCTGTGGCAAATCGGCTGTTCGTTCCTGGGGATCCTTGTTGGAATGGTCTCAGCGATCCTGACGGATCCCCTGTGGCGCAGGAACTATGCCCGTCTCGAACGACAACATCAAGAAGCTGTTGGGGAGAAGAACGAATTCATGCCAGAATGGCGACTACCTCCTGGTGAGTTTCACAAGGACATCATCGTTAACATTGAGTACTAATGAATTGCGCTATGAAGCAATTGGTGGAGCTCCCCTTGTAACTATTGGACTCTTCATTTTCGCGTGGACAATCGATCCACATGTCCACTGGGTGGTGCCCATTATCGGAAGCGCGGTGTTTGGAGCAGGGTATATTGTCTAACCCACAAAGATTACTGGAGTCGTTTGCTGATCCTTCTCATATACAGGACTGTGCTAGTCTACTCTGGTGTATTTACATTCCTGGTGGATGCGTATCCGACATATGCTGCGAGTGCTTTGGCTGCCAACAGTTTTGCACGGTCAACTTTTGCAGGGGTCTTTCCCCTGTTTGGCGTCCAAAGTCAGTGTCCCACTAATTTAACGTTTTCTGGGCCTTCAGAATGGTTACTAACCATTGGCGTTTAGTGTACGACAGACTCGGCTATCACTGGGCGACTTCGCTGCTGGCCTTTCTGACGCTGATAATGGCTCCTTTCCCGTAAGTAGCCCTGTATGCATGACATTGTATTTCACAATGCATATTTGATCGACCCTCTTGATCAAGCTGTGGCTGACAGAATCTCTCCGATACGATCTACAGATATATATTCTTCCGCTACGGCAGTCGGATCCGGAAGAAGAGTCGATTTGCAACATCACACACCTGATGAAAAGCAAAGAACATGAATAGTGTACATGTGTATTTCTACTAATAGAAATAGAAATAGAAGTAATAATAGAGAATTCAGCATTATGCAAATAGATATTTAATGTTGCAAGCTGCTTAACTGTCTGTATAACTTTAGGGGCTGCTCAATACTTTGAATCTTTATTCCCCTATTATAATCACAAGTATTGAGAGATACTAGATATAAATAATGTCACTCAAGAAGGCTGTTTATGTCGCGCGTCAGCAATGACATTGGTCTGGTCGATAACAGTAGTCATTGGTAAATGCATGGTTGAGACGCTGAATGCTTTTGCTGCATACCACCGCACCTATCGTCGCATTAAAAGCAGCAATATTGGACACGGCCATGTTGGCAAGTCGTTGAAAGATCTCGAGATAGCGTGAGACAGGGTTCTGTACAGGTCGATGTCTATATTTTGTCGCGAAACGGTGTGTCCTGATGCCATTATCCGTCTCTAATCGACCTAATGCTGTTCAATTCGGAGTCCTTTTGCATAGTAAGATAATTCTTTCTTTGAGATACCTGACCGACTTGGAGAATGAATGCCTCCAATAAGTATGGTTTTGATTTTCCTTTTCATCCACCGGGGATTCAAGAGAAGCACGCTCTGTGTCACGAGTCAGAGAATAATTAGTTGATCTGCGGCTGCATATACTGTTACTACTCTATCAACCGCGTTTCCTCATTTGGATGCCACGTACGACGAAAGTGTTATTGTTTCATCCAACGGCCTTATAACATGTGGCGGTTCATATGAATTCCGTCGGTTTCGTGGGTGTCCAGCACCGTTTGTGTCGGCTATGTCCGCTAACGATCGAATGAAAGGTAATACTGCATCTTCTGCAAGCATTTCGTACGCATAGTGAAGGACCGGTTCCAGTAAGATCGGTGGGGGGCAAGGAGCCCCAGGTGTGATTTCCATTAAAGTGTCTCGCATCCACCCTGGTATGTTGATTTCACGCGGAGCATTGCGAACAATATATGCGTCCTTTAAATGTTGCCATTCCCTGAAGACATACGAATCCTCTTTTCCATAGGGGTCTTCGCCTGACACACTGAAACGTGCTAGTGATAGGTTATAGCTCTCACGGTAGTGCTTCACCTCGGAGATGAACTCGAGCGTCTCAAGGCAATGGTTCCTAGCAAGGAAATCGACAAAAGCCTCGAACGTATAGGGGTGTTCACTCGAGTGGGATAGGATATCGCCGAGAGTCGTCCTGCAATGCCGTTTCAGCTTCGTTAACGATCCCTGTCTCATAAGGCTGCTCGAAGCCAGGAGAACTCCGGGAGAACTTACATGAAGAAGGATCCTTAGCAATAACCTTGCTAGTTTCAAATCTTGTCAGTCCTTAGGAACGATCATACGGGATGGCGATTTTGGCAGTACAACCACTACATGTTATACGTGAAAAAAAAAAGATGTGTTCTTATTACTATGATTAGAAATCAACTGCTAAGCCTTGAGCTTCCGGCAGTAAATTATGACATAAGTGATCTCCTGATATCGTTCGCATATTGAGTTGATCTAGAACATGATAGTCTTTGACTTTCTATGGTTCCAGGGAAATGAACCCTAGCCACCGCAAAGTAAGAGAGTTGAATTCATATTCGGCCCCAATAAATCACCGTCCGATTGGCCCATTATTGTGATAACTTTACCTGAGTCTGTTTGCATCGTCCATCCTCTCCCAAGGTAAAGGTATTATCCGGAGATACGTGGGAGCAGCCACGATAGGTTGCAGTAGTTTCTTATATGGTTATGCCCTCTAAAAAATGTAGTCATTCCTATCAAGCATCATATTATCCACACTATATGAGCATTGGCATCGATCGTCACATTGTTATATCCAGAAAAAAGATCCGCTTGATAGCAGTATTTAAACAGCATAACAGCCTCGCTCAATCTCACGGGCTGGGATTAAGCACAATTTCGTCAGCCTCCACCCTCTCCGGTCCAATCTCCTTCATGCCTACGATCCCACCAAAAGCGGCGCGCACCGGCTGATCCTCCATATCCTGGAGGTTGATCCCAGTAGCACGAGGCATCTCTTCTCCGAAACATCACTTTCCATGTCAACTGAGTCCAAGGGAAGAAACCATGCGTTGCGGAGCAGTTTATCCTGTGCAAAGGCAACGTCTTTAGTGGGCACTATCTTGAGCCCATCCTTGTCCTGGCGATAATGCCGGAACCAGGTAATATTTTCTTCCACTCCGCGGTATAGGACTATTTTCTCGCCCTGCTTCGCCGTAATGCGGAGGTCGTCGGAGTAACTCAGGGTTGGCAAGCTTCCAACACGCCAATCTGGTTCTACTCTTGATTCTATCCCGCATGTGTCAGCAGAGAGCAAGACTCCGTCTGCAATAGCGGTCCACTCAAAGTTTCTTTCTGCGTTTCTCCCGTCCTCCCCTTTTTGGTTGATGGGAAACTCGGGAAAAGGGTAATAGAGCATGGTCCATTGGAATTTGTCAATAAGTGCCACCAGTAACCTCGTCTTAACTTTATGAGCACATTTTCGTCGTAGGTAATGTCCATATCCTCTATCCCCAGTGCGCTAACTATCGCCGAGCAAGAGTCCTTGTCAATCCCATATGTTCATCTCCGCTTGCCCGCGTGGATATCAAGGGGATTATGCTTGTAGTAGCTACAAACCCGGAGGCCATGAAGGACTGGTGGGACCGGCGCAGCCAGATCTCGGGGGCTGTGACAGCAAATATGCGGTGTGAGGGCCGGGTCTGGCAGTGTCGGGTTCATGGCCTTCCTTTTGTATAAAGTAGACTTGGGCCAAATAATATGCTAGTTTGGTGATGAGGATAGTGATATCTCTGACAGTTGCCTCGGTTCCCGTGGAGAAACTATCGCCAGGGAGTATCATCGGCATCAACAAGATGTGTATCGCTTAGAAGCAATCCTTCTTGCAATGTCCGGCTAGAGGCTAGCCACCGTTCGTCCGAACGAGCGGCGTCGAGCTGCCTGAGTATTTCATCGGTATATTTCTGGATGTCAATGGACTCTGTTTCATCTGCTTGTGGCAATCGCAGGTTTCTAAGAGCCTTCAGCGCTGGCCGTCCAAGAGGTAGAGATCTACACACGTAATGGTTTCTAGGGGAAAGTTGCTGGTATTTTAAAGTGGCTGGCTCTTAATTTGCGCATATCGACGAGCTATTTTCGGCCGCGCCTCCCTCTTCGACGACCTGTTTAACTGGGTCAGCGTACTGCGGAATAGTCGCCCTCTCTTCCGTTCCCTGACTGTAACTATTACAATAATGGCACTGTTCTATTTCTGGTCGTTTCAAGGCATCTGATTGCTGTTTACAATTTTGCTGTCTTAGGCTTAGTGCTGGTGCTTTTAGCACTCATTCACTGGCCCTTTCCTCTCCTACTCTGCCCTTCTGTGACACTGCTGCTCCATGTGCTATCCTTATTCGCTGCTCCTTCTCTTTTACTACGCACTTTTACGAAGCCGTCTTCTGATTGGTTGCGCTCCCGTATGCTTCGTTCTAGTTCCTTGGCCCTAAAGTAGAGTCACAAATCACAGTTGTAGCGTTCTTGTCTGCTCGCTTATAGCAGCATTGCCAAGCCCCTAGCTACTATGAGTCAGAGTGATACAATCGTATTTTCCCCCTTCTGCTTCCTCTTCCCCTCTCTCAATCTCTCAAGAACTGAGCGTCCTACTTCTATCGCAAACACTCAATTCTTACAGTTGAGCTTCCCCCCTAGGAAGTGCTCTTCATCCAAACGCCCATTGACACTCTTCCAAGTGTTGAATATCCTCAACTGCCTTAATAGTAGAGTAAAATGCTGACTAGCACCGATATTGGCTACTTGCGTCGGTGTGTGGAGCTAGCCCGCGAAGCGCTTGATGCCGGCGATGACCCGTTTGGGTCAGTGCTTGTGGATGCCACGGGCAAGATCCTCAGAGAGGACCGCAACCGAGACACGACCGAAGCAGACATCAGCCTGCACCCGGAATTCACGTTGGCTGTTTGGGCCCGAAAGCACATGACACCCGCCGACCGCGCCGCTGCCACTGTCTACACTTCTGGCGAGCACTGTCCAATGTGTGCAACTGCCCACGCGTATGCGGGTTTGGGGCGGATCGTCTATGCTAGTTCGTCTGCTCAGCTTGTACAGTGGAAGACGCAGTTGGGTGTGAAAGCTGGACCAGTCGCTCCGCTCCCTATCAATCAGGTTGCGCCGGGTCTGATCGTTGCCGGCCCCGCTCCAGGTCTGGATGAGGAGGTTTATGAGCTGCATCGACTGAAGCAAGCTCGATCTACAGCCGAGTCATAAGTTCATAACCACGAACCCGAACTGAGCAGCTTAGGTGTCTACTGAGCGTGCTATTTCGGACATGGTTTCGATGCTCAGCAGATTGTTAAGGAGATACCCACTGTCCTTCTTCTGCCGTCGTATCGATCCTACTCGAATTAACTCTTCACGTCACCTGACCTGATCATCTAATGCTGAATTCTGTTGCTCTCAACGATGACACACAGTCCGCTTTTCATTCTCAAAGATCAGTTCAAGGGGTCTAATAAGGCGATCTCGAGAGAGGTGGTCAACTCTCTGTCTGCTTTTCGTCCTACCGCGTTCTGTCTTCGCCTTTCTTGTCTTCAGCTAGAGAGAACTATTACGTGAACGGCCAAAGCGCACCTTACGCTCAAAAATAAATGCAAACAGGCAACTGTAGGGCACTGAGAGAAATCTTCGTTCTGTCTGAGAAGTAGTACGCTTCCCATTGGTATAAGAGGGTATAGATATTTGTTGTTGCATGTCTTTCACTCAATTGAATTTGTTTGTAATAGTGAAACCTACCCGGACTCAATCAGGCCTTCAAATCTGCTGCTCAGTCACGAATCACGATATCAAATACATCCAGTCGACGAGATATGTCATCATACTGACTCCTCCTCAGAGGGCGCAGGAAGGTCCACTCAAGGCTCTAAAGTAAGTTTTATGGTATCCTCAGTCAGTTCTGACTGCTAGGACGAGCTATCCCACGGCGCCCGAAAGGTGCTCCCTCACAAGGTTGTGCATGCATTTGGATCACGTCAATATCCCTGACATCATAACAAGAGATGGCGTCCCCTGCTTTTGTCATCGGGATTCTCCACAAAAGCATGTCGGTAGTGGTCGATGGACAGGCGGACAAACTAAAATTATATTTATGGCGAAAAAGACGAAGGTGAGAACGACAGGACAGGAAATTCATTGGCAGCGGTGACGTATGACCAACCAAGTGATCCTTGAACAAGCGCGAGGGCATGAGCTGAAGCACCTGAAGCATCCAGTTCGTTACCGACTGCCCGTAGTGCTTGACCTTATTTAGTGGCTGAAGATGATATCCTACAAATATTAGTGGCTAGAGGGCTTGCCTGGGAGGAAATTAAGGACTTCAGTCTGTGCTTTGCTAAGAGGACTTTAAGATTCCTGCAGATGCACTATACTCGAAATAGTAATAGATGTGCATTCCTACTCCTCCATATCATATTCATGCGGACCCCGCCGCTGAAGCTACCTAGGCGGGTTTGATGTTTGATGAGCATCGCCAAGTTGCAAACTATTGCCAACCTGCATGCCGGCTTGGGTTTCCGCAAGTCTACAGGACTCGACTGGATTTCGCTCAAAGGCGTCACGTCATAGCTTCGAAGCAACTGCAGAATCGCCCACTTTATCTACCGATGAGCTGAGATATCACATTTCCGCAGGAACGATCTTCTTAGATTGTCAAGTGTGGTCAATTTGAGATTTGCTACCAGGACACAAAGTCTTAAGATTCTCTTCTTTCCCTACACACTATGCCCTAAAATAAAGCAAACAGCACATCTACCAGCCTTTGCGCAAGCAGAGCTGGGAATAATAAGTCAGATGTTATCTCAGATGCATGAATGCCTGAATGTAGTTCAGCTGAACTGAAACAATGTGGGTCCTATGCAGGTTGGGATCCCGGCATAAGTGAGCCTACAGATCCTATCTATGTTGCTCTTCCCTTCATAGCTCTAAAGAAGCTATTGGCGTGCGCGAAATGTGGATTCTGAATGCTATATGTCAGATCACAATGTGGATCTTACTAAACACTAATGCCTCACTCGATCTGCGATAGCTGTGCGGGACTACAAGCAACTGAGCGAAAACATATAGGAAGTTCTTCGTCAGTAATAACCAATTAGTCTGAGATTTTAGAAAGTGAGGCAAGCTTTGTAGCTAACACTATATGGTCACATCCCAACTAGTATTACCCTTCCCATCTTCTCACTACATCTACGGCAATTCCTTTATTCCCAAACCCCCAACCTCATCAACCTCTCTTGTTGTCTCCAATCTCTCTTCCTGAGGAGTGCTCCCACTCAGCTCCACACCCCTCAGGCACTCAAGCTCAACGCTCCCTTCCGACATATCCGACCTATATGTCTGGCGGTGGCCACTCTCCTCCCGCATCACATTCGCTATAGTCGGCGCAGTAGACAAACTAGACACATGGCGATGATGAGGCGATCTCACCGGGCTAGGTGCACCCTCCGTACTGGGTGTGCTAACCGTGACGGGGGATACATAGTCGGTGCCCGAAACGCCGGAGGTCGAAACCGGACTGGGGAGGGGATTGTTGTTGTACGGTGTGGGAAGTTCCACGGGGAGTGTGGTGGTATGGCCTTCAAGGATTAGCAGGATAAACGCAAATGAGCGGAAAACGGACCTAGCATCTCGTAAACGGGATCACCACCTGCCTCCACACTTCGCGGTGACACCGCTGTTGTCGGCGTGATAGTTGAATCGTTCTCAAATGCACTGTACCCCGTTGACGCGGCCGTGTCGCCTGATTTTGGTACGCCAGTTGTCGACCCGCCGGTGTGCATCCACCGCAGAATCCAGGACCGAGCTGATTGTTCGCTTGTGGATTGTGATTCGTGGAGCTTCCGACGGCGACGCAGACACCAGAATATAACAGCTGCCGTGATGAGCAGGAGCCCTAGAATCACGCCAATAATGGCGCCAGCCCACTTGGGGAAGCTGGAGCCTTTGTCTGGGACAGGAGTTATGGTGGGTGAGCTGCTGGTAGTGCTGTTGTAGGGATACCAGGTACTAATGGTCTTGGTGTACTTGGTCTTGAACACTTCTGCCAGAGAGGAACTGGTCCAGGAGGTAGGTGATACTCTTGTGGCGCCGCCCTTGGCGCTGCAGCTCGTTAGCAAGACAGTGCATAAGGGGCTGGCATACGTACTCTCCCCCAATGATGGCAGTGACCAGGTCCGGGACTTTGTACTCGCTCCAGACGCTCGAGTTGTAGGTATTTTGGAACCTGCCGGTATTCAGGTTGAATACTTGGATCACTCCACCGTCGAGGCAATGCGTAGGGTCAACGTGTACTCCTCCGAGGACAAGGATTTGGTCCGGATATGGTTTGACACAGCGGTGGCCACTCCGGCCATGGGTGCTGTTTCCACTGTAAAGCTTGATCCAGCTGAAGGAGGGCAGAGATAAGACATAGACATCGTCGGATGGTGTGTTCTCCGTGCTCAGCCCGTCGTAACCGCCGTAGATATAGATATTGTGTGAAGATCCATCCGCTGCACTCGCGTAAACCGAGCAGAACTGCGTCAGCTGAGGAGGAATGTCCCCCGTCGTGTTTTGCAGATACCTATTCTCAATGAGTATTCGACTGTTTTACCGGTCGAAGAGCTCACCATCTATCGCCCCTGACATCGTAGACAGACACTGTCTCCATAAACCTGGGACTTGCCCTCTTACTGGCATTCTGCTGGGCACTTGTCAATCCATCCGACGCGAAGATCGTGGCTGAATTAATCACTCCCCCAATCGCCACCAAGACCCCGGCCTCAGCGACAGGAATCCAAACGAGCTCAGCATTGGCACGCGCAGGGACATACGCCGGCAACGACAGATTAGACCACTTGTTCTCGCGCATACTTGACATATCCACTTTGATCATCCGGTCGGATGTAACGTTGACGGATCCATCATCAGCGTATATAGGCCCCCAGTCCTTCCCGCGCATACCGCTGAAATAGAACCCGAGGTTTTCGCTCGGTGCGGAGACTCCGGCGCCATTAGTCACGTATCTGGTCACGCCGCTGTCGATATTGTCGATGATGAAGCCCGGTTGCCAGGATTCTCGCTCTGGGCCATACTGGTATCGTTCATAGCCGAGAACGGTGTTGCCGGCTGGAGGGTCTTGACTGTCTGTGAGACGAAGGAGGCCACTATGTACGTCAGACGGGAATTGACAAAGGGGGAGCCAAAGTACCCGTAAAGGTAGAATTCGTTGTCGTTAGCGAACATGGCTCCATCGCGGTAGGTTGGGGCGATGTTGTTTGCGATTCCTCCTGCTTTCGACATGTTGCCGAACAAGGCAGTCAGGTTTGAGGTGGTAATATCGAAGGATGTAGCGAGATTGAGGGTGTAGAGCAGCCCTTCATCGTTCCCTGCGCAGGTTAGCCATGATCATTCATGAGCCTGATGATACTTGCCATCATTTGCCAAATTAGATGTGCCATCGGCCAAGTCTCTATCCAGCGTTGTTAGTACCATTCGACGCAATGGAAAGGAGACATGCCGCTTCCACCACAATGATCCTCCATCAAGGTAGATAGTATCGCGAATTGTATTAACTGAGACATATGAGCATTGGCATCACTTGGACACCTTGGACGGTGTATACCTCGCACTTGATCCCAGTTACATATGGACACATTGACGTTCCATCCTTGCGCTGACGAACAGCCAACCAAAAGGGCAAATATGCTAGCTAACCTTTGCCAATCGAACCGCATTCTCTTAGCAAGGATGGTTACGACAGAATCAGAACGAACAGCTCAGTTCTTTTCTTGCTGTGGTTGTTTTTCATAAATCACATTACCCTACGAGGCTGACCACAGTACGACGAATAAAGACGGACGCAGCTAACAGCATTCGTAAATAGTAAAGACTGACCTTGGCCCAAATAAAAATGCTCGGAAACGCGAACAAAGAAAGCCTGAGCCACGAAGGCAACCAGAAATCAGAAAAGATCGTCAGACGAACGAAGTCAGACAGACCGTCAGCAGCCACGCTAGCATTGCCATTATGAGGCTTGAAAATAAAACTGCAGTTGGTAGGAAAAAGATACGAACCCACGGTCTGTCATATACAATACCAGTCATGCATGAGTAAGTTGAAGATGTTGAAGTCTGTGTCTTTGATGGAGACAGCAACGCTTCGAGTGGACATACTTGCTATAGGGACGAGATTTGAGAGGAAGCCATCAAACTCAAAGCAGTGATTGTGCAACAACCAGATCCCTATGCGTTGTTTGTCTCCCCGTTTCAGTTAGTCCTTATTTTCTTTTTCCTCGACAGCGCCCCGTGACCATGTTCAGCACTGGAGGTGGAACAAAGAAAGAAAATAGGACATCTTCATCAAGCCATGTGCAGTCAGTAATTTTGACATTGTATGTCATAGTCCAAAAACAGGAAGAGGTAAACAGCAGGTTGGTATAGATATATGAAAATCACCAGAAGATTCGCCGTGACCAGAATTGTTGCTGAGAAACGAAAGAAAATGGGTCTCGGTATTGATTTTTTCTTATTCCGTGGACCCTTCGCTGATAATCCTCGAGGACTGGACTGGCGAGTTCATGTAGCCACATCCATCAGCCTTCCCTGCTACTGTACTCTGTACTCGATGTGGCGTTGCCATGTTCGTCTTGGGCTAAATGGTTGTGAACCATATCATATACAGAGATGAGGCTGGGATTAGGCGTCGATATCCCAGCCTCAGCCTGCTCTGGTCACCAGTAACGGCAGGTAGTAGGCTTTTTAATGTGCATACTCAACACGTAGACGAGTTGTTGGCTCAGAAATGCCTATATTATCCACAGGTATCTATTGCCATTTGGACTGGAGGCTTCATTGTTCTGACGATCAGCTGAGGCACAGAGGGTGACAACGAACTAGGATCTGAGTTTGTTTCTTTGTCTGTCGGTCAGCCACCACCACGTCTCGCTGCAAGCACGGACAGCAACACTTGATTGGTTATTGATCGCAGAAAGTATTGGCAATTTATGCCGAAGGGTTCGGCATAACGTTTCTAAAAGCTCTCTCACTTTCTGCCTTCTAATTGCCTTTTAGAACAACTTTGCTATCGCATCGCGACAGACTAGGACAGTGAACATTATGAAGCTTTCGCGCGCAACTCTGCTGGCCCTGATAGCGGCCTATTCCCATCCAGTATTGAGTACTGCTTCAGCAGAAGATGTGACAGTAACGGAGACAGTTCTTGAGACTATCACTGTTTGTGAACCTTGGGAGGTCAGTTGAACGTCTATTGTTCGATATAGCTTCTAAGATGCAGTAGGCAGCAACCAGCCTACCGAGCGCTGTAGCATACCCTGCTGTTCCTGAGCCCTCAGCATCACCTGCTGAATCGCCGTCAGATGCCCCAACGGTGTCATTGCCGACGAGCTCTTCGGCATACTGGACGATTCCAGGATCATCACCGATCTTAGACGCAGAGACAAGTACTTCGGCTATCACAACACACACTTTAAGGAAGAGGGCCAATCCTCCAGAGTCTCCGGCTATAATCGCAAGGGCCCCTGCTACAATCACAGTGACTTCGACATCAACCATCACGACCTGTCCTGTATGCACAAGTACATCAACTATTTCCACCACTACTCCTCCCAATACGCCTACAACGCCGCCTCCTGAAATCACTCCAACGACATACACGACGACCAGTAATCCTGTCACCACGCCGACAGCAGCGCCAGGGTCTACTGTCACTGTGACTGTGACAACCACCGCTCCAGGGCCCACGGAGACTGACACTGTCACCACGACTGTCAGCTTGCCAGGCACCACAGAAACAGACACTCTCACTAGCACGGTCAGTATTCCGGGAACTACGGGAACAGATACTGTCACTACAACGATTAGCCTACCAGTTACCACAGTGACAGCCACTGAGAGTTCGATTTCAACCGTCACTGTCACGGCCACCACTACGGAGCCGGGGACTACGTATACAGCAACTCCAGGCTATGGAATGACTCGCACCACCACGGTAACCATTACCCCTGAAGGTGGAACGACCATGACCTCGACCCAGACAGTCACTTTGCCCGCGACGACAGTGACCGACACGGTTACATTCACGGAAGTTTCAACTACATCGGTAACGGTTCCTGGGTCTACTATAACAGTCCCCGGTTCGACAGTAACGGACATAACTACATTGACTGAGAGGACCACCCAAACAGTCACTATTTCTGGGGTCACAGTAACAGATACGGCGACAGTGACTCAGACGTCAACGGCGACAGTCACTAATCCTGGATCAACCGTAACGGACACAACCACATTGACTGAGATCTCAACCTCGACACTCACAAACCCAGGAGTAACAGTTACGGACACGACCACTGTAAGGGAGGGTTCTACCCAGACCATTAGCCAAATTCTAACAACGACTGCCACCGAGACCGTGGTCTTGCCTGGGACAACCGTGGTCGATTCGAAGACTATTACCCTACCTGGAACAACAATAGTCAACTCGCAAACTGTGACCCTCACGGTCCCTGGAGCAACAGTGACGAATATGAAAACAATCACTGAATCCGGGACAACGATGACTGTGTCTGAGGTAGTCACCCTTCCTGGTTCTATAGTCACGACTATCACTGAGCCAGGACAGACAATTACCATGTCCGGATCTGTAACCACGTTGCCAGGATCAACTATTATTCAAACCACTACTCTTCCTGGCGTCGTCACAACAGATAAGCAGACCGTTCCCACAACAATGCCCGGAGAAACCATCGTCACTACCGTCACTAAGCCAGCAAGTACCATGACTGTATCTGGAACCATTACTACGTTTCCAGGCTCCACAATCGTACAGACCACGACACTCCCCGGATCGCGATCAGTTGAGACTGTGTCGGTGACCGTCATCCACAGTACTACCATTTTCGATACAGTAACATTTACTGGTCAGTCTTCCTTCCAAAGCCTTGTTATACCCACCGGTCGGATCACTGACAAAGTAGGCTCTGATAAAACTATAACCATCACCGGTCCAGCTGCATCTACAACTCAGACCGGCAACACTGTGACAGTTCCTGGAACCACCACAACGCTCTCCATCTGTCCAACCCTCAGCATCAACCCCACTTACACTCCGGCCGCTCCTCTCCCAAGGAACTACACCTGGGGTTGTCCACCAGGCTATCTCTGCAAACCCAAACACACCGGCGCCGACGCAGGCTGCAACATCGAAGCCGGTCTGCCAGCGGAGTCATATGTCTGCAGTCCGGACGAGTGTATCAAGAGCCCGCCCTTCATCCACGACCAATACTGGGGCACGCCGGTAGAATCCAACGAGATCCGCTCAACCTACAACGTCTCAAAGGACTACTTCAACCTCGATCCTCAGATCTTCGGTCTGAGCTACTCCATCTTCCGGATCCCGGACCTCAAACCAGGCGATGACCACTACTACACCCGGTCCTCTCGCCGATCCTGGAGCAAACTACTTTCCCGGGAGTCGATTGGAGTATCCACCGTGCCTGGCGCTTGCTATGACGAATGCAACGACGCGGCATTGGAGGTTGTATCTACCGGCAAGTCACCGGAGATCTGCAACGCTGGGTCGGCTTTCAACGTCTCTCTGGGTCAATGCGAGAAGTGCTGTCGTACCCACAAGACGGCCACCTCGGCCAGCTTTGAGCAAAAAGTACTGCCAAATTTCCAGCAGTTTTTGAACATTTGTGAGGGATTGGAGGAGTCGGGTACTACTGCTGCTGCGGATACGGTCAGTTCGACTACTAGTAGTCAGACATCTACAACTGCCGCAGATCCTACAAGCAAAGCCAGCAAAGGTGATGATAAGTCAAGTACAGCGGTAACTACAACCTCTGTTGAACGGACGGCAATATCCTCGCCAACCCAGCAGGCTACCGGACCAGAACCAACAACAGAATCAGAGACTGGCTCGGCGAGCGAGACCACCACGGATCCTGTCTCCAGTTCATCATCTGGGTCAGCGACAGGTACATCTTCGAGAAAGACTCAAAGCTCTTCTACTAGCAACAACCCTGGTGAGAGCGAGTCTAGTCCCACATCTCACGGACCGACAGGTACACGTTCCGGAACAAGCCCATCTGCATCTGGATCACTTTTTACAGGCGCGGCAAGTCCGCGGACGATGCCATCTCACTGGACTATTTTGAGTCTCGTGTTTGGGGTCGCGTGGTTCCACATTTGAGGATTATGAAAAGTTGACTTTTATGCGAGATTTGCATTTCTGAGGTATCTATGTAGATTGTTTGTGATTTAAGTATAGTAATATAAAGTGTTGCTTCAGATCAGTATACTCGTCAGAAATATATAATTGCAGCTTGCCAGTGATGCCCCGTTGTTCAGCATGCATTGGACGGATTGAACTGGCATGATCTTGATGACGGCCTTTCCTGATGGGCAAGTCATTATTGCATTAAGCTTTTCAATTGGAGATTGGTATTTTCCTCTCAAGAACAGGATCTATTTATCTTCTACGGTCCTATTTAAGGTGCTTCTCCCTACTCTGAGCGGACTAAGCTAAAACAGGTAACTTCGGCGAAGGCTTGGCATTGTGGGCGGAGACTAAGCTAAATTAGGAACATAAAAAAGGCTGAAAATCTGATCTCTGCGGTGAGCGAACACTAGTCGGCTACGAGCTAGTAAACATAGATGAAATCCTCGTTGTTCAGATCCGTGGTGTCAGAGAAGCCCTTGTCCTCCGTCGGAGGGGGCGGCGCAGGAGCGACCTCCTCCAGTTCCAGCGCCTTACCCTCCAGATGCTTCTTGCTCAGCATCGACTCGTCCACAATATGAGCGGACTTGCCCAGTTCACGTCTTCTCTTTGCCTGTTTCCTGTTCAGGTACACCAGGTAGAGGTTCGTCATTCTGTACAGTCAGCAGCAGTTCTTGCAGGGTGGATGGCCACATACATAGAAAAGCCTCCTACAATGACAAACATTATCAGATTGGAAATCAACCCGGGCCGATAGAGCGGTGCCTGCGAGGTGGAATAGAGTTGGGGACCAATGACCTATGACGATTAGCAACCTGTGCGGAGTGATGGAGAGTAGACGTACATTTCCCGCACACATTCCCACCAAGACCACGGCCGAAGTGCATTTCCTCTTCGTATCACCTGCGGTATTCTGCGCCTCCCAGGCATATATCAACGGTGTGATGGCCGCCAAGCACGATACCTGCCTCGTCAGTTCGGCCTCTTGATTATTAGAGAATGACTAACCAGGTAGTATCCGAACAGCAGCACCCCCTTCTGCTCCCTCGGGACAACAAGCATGAGCAAGGTCCCGACGGCCGCGATGAGCGCAAATCCAACGATGACCAGACCTTTGCGCTGGAATCGAGTGGCTAGCCACCCCCCGCCGATGATGGCGATAATCTGGATAACCCCAAAGGGAATGTTGAAGAGAATGGTTTCGAAGCTGTTATACCCAAAGGACTTGATGATGAGGTTGCCGAATGTACTGATGCCTCCGCTTGGGATTCTGCATTCGTTAGCACAAGTTGGGAGTCCACCCTGGCATGGACTACGTACGATATCGAGACGACGAGGAAAAACCAGCACCATGTTTTCAGATCGTAAAATGTCTCCCAGACGTGGTCCCATCGCCATTCCCGCGAAATGATCCCCATCTGGTTGGCGCGGAGCCGCTCGACGGCAATCACTTTCTCACGGTCGCTGAGACATTTCGCTTCCATGGGAGAGTCGGGCATGAAGATGAAAATGAGGAAGGAGTAGGCGACTGTCAGGAGACCGCAGAACATGAAGATGATCTACCCATTAGTGTCGGTCGCTCTACTAGGGAGAAAAGGAGGGCACCTGGTATGAGAATAGACTGTCGCTGTGGATATGGCCCAGTCCGTAGGTGAACAAGCTGCCGACAATAAAGGTCACACCGTTCATTCCGTTCCAAAAGGCTGTGCGGAGTGTCTGCTCGCCTCGTCTCCACCACATTTGCGTCACGGCCACGCAGGAAGGGGCTAAACGCGTTAACGTGGAACAGGAGATGGTTGATGGACATACCGATCATGGCTTCAAACGCGCCCAGAGTGAATCGCAAGCCTAGCAGACTGGGAAAGTTCGTGCAAGCGGCCATGATAGCAAGCGAGCTTCCCCAGAGAAACACCGCCGACCCGATCAGCTTCCCCGTGGGCAATTTGACCAGCAGCAACGCGGCAATAGGCTGCATGACCAGCTGCGCCAGATACAAAATCGATCCCAGCCAGGAATACTGCTTGCCGTGGAGGTGTGCATCTTCCACGATGCCGAAGATGGAGACATATGAAAGCGACGATTTGTCGAGCTGCTGGAAGAAGTATGCTCCTAACAGCAAAGGGAGGACGCGCCGGTCGATCCGTTTCAGGACGGCTTTTTCCTCTTCGACTGTAAAGGTTCGGTCTTCGTTTACGGTGGCCAGAAACTGAGCCGCTTTCCCCTTGACGGGATCATTGCGGGTGTTTTGAACGGGGGTGATATGGTCTTCCTGCGCCATTTGTTGTTCTTGCGTTGCTTATGTTGCATTCCTTCAGTATTCATTCCGCCTTATATTAGGGGTGCCAAGAGCCATTCCTGTCTGTATACTTCTTGGCGATCTACATTTACCCCAGACTGTAGAATCCCCCGCAGTTTAGTATGTTCTGATTCATGGAAAATCCATTCAGCCTGAACACTGTCCCTTGGTTGTGTGGTGCGGGGTGTAGATCTCGGTCTATCT